>WBNM01046137.1:166551-224947 GCA_013399055.1 Ramphastos sulfuratus
ATATAGATATATAGATATATAAAAAATATATATATATATATATATAAAAAAATATATAGCAATTGGCACCTGCAGTCTTAGATGTTTGGGTTTCTATCAATAATTGCTGGGTTTGTATATTAGAGGTTTTTTTTGTAGACAGTATTTGATGACAATTTTGTTCTGTTTCTGT
Organism: Ramphastos sulfuratus; assembly: GCA_013399055.1. Lineage (NCBI taxonomy): Eukaryota > Metazoa > Chordata > Aves > Piciformes > Ramphastidae > Ramphastos > Ramphastos sulfuratus. The sequence goes on from WBNM01046137.1 coordinate 166,724, forward strand.
AGATAGAAGCTAGTACTGGCAGATGGTGACAAAAGTATTCTGTAGGACTGCAGTGTTCCATATGCACTTTATGCTGTTATGGCTTGTCATCTGCATTTTAGGTTAGAGTAAAAAACACTTATTTTTGTAGTGATGTTATGAATGTTACTCACATTCACATGATGAATGTCACTCGTTTGTATCCTAATATACTGGACATAGGTAATTGTTTAACTGCAAGAATTTTATGGCCTCCTATGTGCTATAATATTTATGTGTTGCTTTGTTTCTTGCAGATCTAGAAATGGCAATTGCATATTGGAATTTAGTCTTGTCAGGAAGATTTAAATTTCTAGATCTTTGGAATAAATTTTTGTTGGTAAGTACATACCATGTTCCTTTTTGAGTATTAGTCCACAGTAGCCTGGCTTGTATGCTGTGTGTGTGTACAGTAAAGCAAAAGGCTGTACACACTTAACTTTTTTTTTTTCTTTTTGAAAACTGATATGAAATAGTCTTAAGTCAAACTGAATCTTCTCTGTATAATTTTCTAATTGAGAACAAAGCGAAAAGCTGTAACAAAGCAATCAAGCATTCTGGTTTCTTGATCCTGTATCCTTCTGCTTGTGAAAACTCCTGTGTGACAGGAAGGCATGATTGTAGATTGAGCCTGTGTTGTCTTTACTCTCAAGACAGCTGTGATTGTTGTCAACCACGTATCTTACCATACTCTGCCTTTTGTGTTACTGCATAAACTCAGTCTTTTTTAAATGTCAATTCTGTTATGACTGACTTAACCTGAGAGGCTTTTATTTTTAAGTGAAAGCTCGTCTGAGTAATCATTTTGGCTCATTTTTCATATAATTGTTGTGAACTGATCTTGACAGTTTTCTCTTACCTGTGCAATTCTGTGGGCAGTGAAGTTAAAGATGGATAAATTCAACTTCAGATATTTCAAAATATTAAATCCTGGCTCAATCATTCATGCATTGTGATGGTTTGGGAGTTCCCCGCCCCCCCCCACTTTGTAAAATCACCCAGACTAGACTCAGCTGTCTGGAAGTCAAGGACTGAAGCTATATTTACAGCTTAGCACAATATACAAGCACATATGTACACTGTATACAGGAATATTTACAGAATATAGGAGTTAAAGGTAGTACAGAAACACAACACCTCTCCCAGAAATCAGAGACCCCAGGAGGGGCTCCCAACCACCCTTCCACCTTCTCCCCAGCCCTATACCTTACTCCAGGGTTTGGCTTACGTGCAAGATGAATTTGAAGGATCAGCTGGGGAGGTTAGAAGGAAAGTGGTTAGTGAGGTTACTTGGCAGAGAGGAGAAAACAAGAAGCTGCTAGACAGCCTGAGAGTGTCTGCAAGCCCCAGTGTCTTATCTTCATTTTTGTATTCTTTTCTTACACATCTCAGCAAGCCTCTGAGTGAAGTAGACATCACCATTGTTTTCCTTTCTCAGCCTATAGTATAATTTTCTCCATTAAAATATTCCAATTAGCCTCAAACCAGCACATGCATCTACATTTGGATTTCCATCTACTTCCAAAAAAAAAAAAAAAAAACACCCTTATATAATGTTAAGTAACACATAATTTAACTTCATTGATTTATTTTTTCTGAATTTATCTCTTTATCTGTAGCTTATCAGTCTTAGGAAGTATTTCTGCAGTTTGTCCCACAATCACCAGTGCTTAAGAGGGAAAGTGTATACTTTTTGCAATATCTTCTGAAATTCCTTATAAACATTTGGAAAATATCTTTATTTTACTCACTGAATAACATACTGGTTTCATCAAATGAACTTGTGAAAACTTTTCACCAGCATTTTACCTGTGTTAATACAGTTCAATACATCCACATTCAGAACTATAGATGTAACTTGAAGAAAAGTCTTTTAACTTCTTTCTTTTGGTCACATTTCCAAAGTGGGGAAAGTCTGCTACAACAGACAGTTCTACAGATCTCTGCTTTAAGCAGTAATTCAGATGATCTGATAAAAAGTGTCTTTCCTTGTAACAAATATTTAAGAAATAGTTAGATTTGTAAAATTTCGGCACAGGAAAGGAGTAAGTCAGGACTCTCTAGAGTGGGCTGTTTTGTTTGTATCTTGTTTGCTTTAATGAAATTTTTGCAGAAGTTGTGTATGCTTGTCATATTTTTTGGAGTCAATATACCCTCTTTGGCTTGAGTGAGAGGATGTTTGCTGTCATTTTGGACATCAACCTGATTTTGATCCATATTTTTTGAAATGCAGTTTGGAGAGAGACATGCTTTAGAATATTACTACTTAAAAAACCCAACCAACCAAGCCCACACCACACAACCCCAAATCCTTTACTGAGCAAGTTGGGTTTTTTTTTTAATGCATTGGCAACTTTTTACAGCAAACCAAAACCAGGTGTTTAAATTTAATTCACTATTAATCACCTGCTATCCTCAGTTACTACAGCAGTACTAACAGATAAAGGGAAATACGAATGGTCTCACTTGATCCCACAGCTCACAACTGCTTAGCAGTTGTGTTTCATTATAAGCTTTGTCGTCTTGGGAGTGCTAACTTTAATGACTGAGAGAACACTGACTAGGACTGAAGTTTTTTTGAGAGCTCTTCAAACTGACCAGGGCTGCAAATAGTACCTGTGAGTGGGGTGATGCAGAGTGTGTTTGAATCAAACAAGGGAGGTGGTAATGAAGAATAGGACAGTCTGGGAAAACTGAGACTGTGCACAAGTGAAGCAAATCCAGGTAGTGTGCTGTAGTGAAGGAGAGGAAGAGATGCTGACATGAGGGATCTAGAAGGCAGTCTGGAAGTGCACCTTTAGCCAACAAGTTGAAAGAGAGACTGAGTAAGCATAAGTAAAAAGATGTAACAGAAAAAGAGCTCAAGTTAAAATGACAGAATGCTAACCCATGGGCATACAGTTTCAGAAACTGGAATGAATGACATTAAGTAAAATTATAAAGTACATTTGTTTTATTCTTTTTCATAACAAGTTAGAAACACCTACCCTAAATGCAGAATGGAAGAAATAAAGCAACTAGCAAAGACTTCTTGCCCTTTTTTGGCCTTCTTTAGTTGCAATTTATTGCTTTCTTTGAAAGCTCAGAACTTTTTTTTTAATAAATATTTGTAAAATATCTGGTTTTGTCTATGCAAATATAAAATACTACTGTGAAATTTGAAAATGGTTTGAACAGTACCATTTTCCTTTCTCTTTGTAAGGAACATCATAAAAGATCAATTCCAAAAGATACTTGGAATCTTTTGTTAGACTTTGGAAATATGATTGCTGATGATATGTCCAACTATGATGAAGAAGGTAAGTAGTACTTGAATATCTTTAAAAATATTGGGAAAGAGGAATTAAATTATCACTGTAAACAAACAACAGAACATGCTGCTACTTTCTATCTTAGTTTGTTTACCCACAGAAGTGTAGCTACAAATATAGTTCATGCAAAACAGTAATGGTAAGAGGGTTAACTGGTTTGCTGTAATATGTAAATAGAAGTAAAGAAATAAAAATATGTATAAGTAGTAAATAAAGTGCACACCACAATATAGCAAGTACTATTTGAACCTGTTATGCTGCGAGAGCATCAGTTAAACAAAACAAGTTTATTTTTTTTGTGCCTAAGTGTTGCTAGCTGCAAAGAACTACATAGTTTTTCTACTTGCAAGAATGTCTATATGCCATTGTTTTTACAAACACTTCATTACTAATCCTCCAAACCCTGTTTTGGAATGACTCTGTAGAGAAAAAAATCTCAAGTTATGAATGGCTCCAATAGGAAAGGCATGGGTTTGCTTGCCGTTGTGGATTTTTGTGCTTTAATTTTTTTTTTTTTTATTTGTACTAAGAACTGTTGCTACAAGAGATTCAAATGTTTTATTTATTAGTTGGGTAGATTTTTCAAGTGTTTATCACGCCATGTCTGTTAAAGCTAGACTAGAGCAGAAATGTCAAAGGGAGATGCTGATTTTTTTGTATTTAGAAACTACACCAACTTGTTGCTGATAACAATACATTATGCTTGGCTTCTCTTTAGGAGCGTGGCCAGTTCTTATAGATGATTTTGTGGAATATGCACGACCGGTAGTCACAGGAGGAAAACGTAAAACTTCCTAACCCTCAACTTGTCTGTATGGACTGAGCGTGCACTCTGAACTTCATTAGGTAATGAAGTTTTGTTGACTGACGACTGTGCACATCATTGCTGGTTTCAGTGGTTATGATGAAATTCAGGAGAGAAAACTGAAGTTCTTCCTTTTTGCCTAGAGAACATCATGGCTCACTTGTGGATGCCTCAAGAACAAACTCAGAAAATAGTCCAGGCTGTTTGTAGGCTACTGGCTTCAATTATTATACTGGTTGTATCATAGGATGTAGATTTTGCATGATTTTATACTTTGGAGAAGTGCAGCTAGAGGCCATTTTATTGAAGACTTGACAGCACAGCATGCCATTCATGAAGTTCATGATCCAAAGTGGACACCAGCAGTTACATAAATAAAGCTGTATCATATTGTACTTATAATATAAAAGCAGTATTTGTGGTATATAAATTAAATCCCTAAATAAAATGTATGCAGTATGTTGTATTTTTATAAAAGTTAGTTCCATGGATCTGTGCTGATAAAGAATTGTAACGAAACAAACAAAAAACCCCACACTTTGGGTTTTTTTCACTTGTGAGAATTTTAAATCTGTATGTTTAAGTCCTGGATGTATAGATTTATCACATCCAGCCTTTTGTTTTCCCTCAGTGAGTTTAACTTCCTCATTATTCTTGGAGTGCTCGGACATGGAACAGTAGCATTGCTGCAGAAGGACTCTTGCTCTGTGCTGTGTTGCAACTGCAGCTTGGTGGGTTTTTTTATTAACCATTTTAAAGTAGACAACCAAAGATGCTTTTATAATTTGTGTTTGATTATCATAATTCAGTTAATCTTCAATTAAGTGCTTTATTTATTTAAAATAATGATCCTGTGAAATAGTACTCTTCTGTGGCCTGGAACATATCATGAATTCTAGCTAAATGCAAGATAGTTGTGAATGCAATTCCTGGCATGTCCAACAGAAAGGAAGTGCAAATAAGCTAAAGAATTAACCAGTTGGCTTTTGCTGTGGAGAAATAGTAAGGAGACTTTATATTGATCATAATTACCATTCATGCCTCTGTATCATGCATTCAGTTTTATTTAAGGACAAAATAGTAAGTTAATGCAGTATCATTGACCTCAAGGCTAGTAGAATTGGACTGCTTTTCACCAAATCTAAATTTTGTGCTGTCATTTGTTGCCTGCTTTCACCAGCCATCAATTATAAAGTGTACAGAGGTAGATTTCCTTTCTCAGCAGTGTCTTCAAATGCTTAAGCACAAAAATTGTTTTTTATCAGAAATTATTAAACATGTCTTCACACAGGGCTCTTCTTAAATGCTACCTCATCAGAATGAGTTTGTCATAGCCACTGTAAAACTTTGTTGAAGATTCATGAAAGAGTGTGTACAGCTATGATTAATGTATTTTCTGCAATCAGAGCTGAATGGATGGAAGAATTTTTAGATAAAATAATTCATTAAGCTCTATAACTTATATCTGAATCACATCAGATTAGTCAAGTATTGCATGACAGCATACTAAATTTCATAGTTGTGAGGGTATAAAAGCTTATAATACTCTCTTAAACTCTAATATTTAGAGTTTCATATATGCAGTCAACTTTCATTTCTCTCAGTGCAGCTGACAAGAACGAATGCAGGTGCTGTGTACAGAGAGATCACCTTCATTCTTCTGCTTGAGAGAATTTCAGTTGTGTGTGATGTTTAACAGGCAGGGTTAGGAAGTATTTGAACAAATTAGCAAATTCTCTGTTAAGAATGTAGCAGGCAAGTTTGGGGTTTTTTCGGGTTTGTTTTTTTTGGGGGGGGTTGTTTGGGTGGTGGTGTGGTTGTTTTTTGGGGTTTTTTTGGTGGGGTTTTGGGTTTGTTTGGGTTTTGAGTTTTTGGGGGGTTTTTTGAGTTTTTTTTACCCCGAGCAGTTAGAACAGTTAGGTCTTGCATGGCAGCCACTAGATGTCAGTGTCCTGGTCTCCAGCCGCGCCTCTCTGCTCTGCAAAGTTAGAAAGCAATAAGCAGGTCGTTAACTTCTGGCTGAATCTTTTGAGAAGAGCATTTCTGTACATACATCCAGCTATTCTACAGAAGTCAGCTGATTTAAAAACAGCATTATCCTCTTTTTAATGCATTTGATTGCCTGCTTTTCCTTCCCAAAATGAGCCATTTCTGTATCTTTCCTGTAGAGTTTGGAGAAGGTAACATCTCAGCTGTGTTTATCCAGTCAAAAGCAGTGGAATGCTTGCAATTCCCACAGTTGCCACTTAAAATATGTAGCTCTAATTTAATTGACCAGAAGTAGTTTAATCTATTAGTATGTGATGTAACAGAATAGTTTCACCGCTCCAGAGCTTGTGAAACACTTGTTCATGCTGAGAACTCCTTCAAATCGAACTGATGAGCCTTCTACCTTTTAAAATAAATAGAGCATTAAAAATGCATGTGAGTTGAGATTTCTTGCCTTGTTACTCTGACAAAGAATGAAGGTGCTTAACACAGCATTCATTTTCTGTATGTGCACACTTATTCAGTTACCCTTAAGTCTCATTCCTGGTGAGGATCCTTCCTGGAAGGCACCTTCCAACAGAGGAAGACTGGGCAAAATATTCCCCAGATATGAGCTGTTCCTTATCAGCCAGCTTCCTAGGCATAGTACACTTTTGCTCTTCCTAGTTTTCTATCCATTTGAAACCACATATGCATTTTATATTCCCATAAGTAATAGCATGAAGTAACACCTTCACACTTGAACAATCATAAAATTAAATGCAAATAAACTGCTTTCAAATTACGAGTTCCTGAAGTTCCTCATGTATTTTAATAATTTGCTGCTGTCCACAGTTCCACTTTGCAGGGTGCTCTGACTGCTTTAAGTAAGCTGATACAGTGATAACACCTAGGGTGATAAATTTATAATCATAAATGATACAGATGCCTTCAAGTTGTTCAGTGCATACAGTATTATGTCTTAGATATGCTGTATGTGTCTTTAAACTTGGTGCCAAGTTGTTTGATTTTTATATCCTACAGTGTTTAAAACTGAGCTGTAGGATTTGTACTGGCCAGTTCTAAATGTCAATGTAATTTATCATGTGTGTCATGTCAAGGAGAGCAAACCTGCAGGAATCTGCTCATTCAGTGCACCTGAGAGATCTGCTGCTGAGTAAGCTGTACGTGTGTAAATTTTGTGGCTATGAAAAAAGGAATAAATGGACTGTCAACATAAAGGATTGAAGTCAGTCATGCAAAATGTCTGTATGTTTTTTTTGTCAGCTCTTTCCTTTGGGAGCCTTGCAGAGGTTGGTGGGGTTTCTTTCCTTTTCTTGTTAATTTATGACTTTCTTACACCATTCCATCAATCAGAAGAGGACAAGGGTGTAACTTATTAGTTTCTGAGCAGTTGTAATAAACCTCTGCTTTGCTCATCTGTGCTCAATTTAAGCTTTTAAGAAGCTTACTGTGTTTAGCTGGAGTGATGCATCCACTACGAGCACCTGCTAGCACCCAAACTCTGCAATTTGTGTCATTTAGTTTGTACTAGCAACAAGAGCTGTAATTGCAGGGATAGTCTTGCCCAGTACCTGCTCTGAGCTCTGTAGAAGCAATAGGTTCAGAGGCCTGTGCAGAGACCTTCAGAGGTATGTATTCAACTGTCCTTGGTTCATTTCTGAAAGTCTAAATCAAAATAAGTTATCTTCTACTCTCCCGCCTGGCATCCCTTTCCAGTGCTTTCACCAGCTACTGGCTGCTTCAGTATCACAGGGGTCTGTCTTCTCTTATATGAGCAAAACTGCTGGTGCTGATACTTCAACCATGGCAAAGTCTTTGCCTTTCAGGTGTCAGCACCAGCATCTTCACTCGCCTGATGCCAGCTAGCATTTGGCACACCAAAAGGCCCTTCTGAAAGGAAAAAATGTGTTTACAACCATAGGAAATTTTACTTTTTTTTAATATTCACCATTTTCCAACCTTTGCATTGTATACAGTATGCTGGGTAGAACTAGTTGAGGATCACACACCTCTAAAATGGGCTTTTTTGTTATAAACTGTTAACACAGAGGTCTTGCAACTGCAATTGCCTCTGCAACCTTGTTCAGAAAATTGTTTCAAACAGGTAGGTACAACATTCAGCTCTGAATGAAAGAGGCCTGGGGAAGCTAAGGGCATTCAAATTTTGATTCAGTATAGTACCAGAATACTTTCTCTTGTTAGTGCATAGACTTGACAAGTTCCCCTGTGTTTCTTACGTTGTGCCTCTTCTACAAGCAGTGAAGCACCCATTTGTTGTTAGGCAAACCTAGCAGGCTTTGTATCATGACGCATGCTTTCTGTCAAGAAGGTGAAGAAGTAAGTCTGTGGCGTGGTGTGGTGTTAAAGGAATGTTTTTCCTTTAAGGCAATAGCATAAAACTCTATAAAAATGATTCATTCCAGCTACTAAGAATTGAGTAAAAATAGTCTATTTTATTTCCCAAGCCTCAAAAAATATGTTGTATAATTGGTATCATTAAAGGAATGATCCTATTCCCCAAGTTAGACCCTTCAGAAGTGGCAAAGATGCAGCTTTGAGTGGGTCTGATACCCACTTAGTATCAACACTGTTTTCCCACTATCTGGCTCTGCATGCTTTGGGTGGGTGAATTCAGAATCAAGAGCATTTCTGTGTTGAGTCTCTTTAAATGGCAAAAGCATCATTCGTTCACTCATTGTCTGGGAAGGTGGTAATTAGGTACTGCGAGACGATATTATAAAAATATTAATATATAATTTATTAATATTAAATAATCGGAACTCGCACCACCCCGACCACCGTTTAATAATAACAATAGTAGCAGGCTCTTTGCAAATTTATGGAAACAATATACAGGTTATAACAGGATCTGGAAATAACTANCAGACCCCGGACCCCAGACTTAGTGGCACCAGGTCCTTTGTCCCTTTTCCCGTGGTTGCTCTCCCCAAAACAGAAGAAGAGAGAGCAGAAAAACATGTCTGCATAAGCCAGGACATGTACAAGCCTAAGAGGCTTGTTTAGTCCTACCACGACATCCATGGGTGAAGTACATGGAATGAGGTTTCTTACCTTAAAGTGCTGAAGGGCTTGTGTTGACAGCAGTCTCAGCACCTGCTCTGTTGGCGAGTTCACTTATTGATAAAAGACAGAGGTGCATGTGTAGCTCAAGAGCCTTCTGGACTTTGGAGATCATTGATTTGGCTTCCCCTCGGATGGAAGTGGCAGGTGGAGCCACATTTACAGAAGGCATACTTTCATGTTCTCACACGGGGTTTCAAGGACAGTTGGGCTAAAACAACATCATGTTGCCACTCACAGGCAAGTCTTTTCCCTGTCCTGCCTTCCCATTCCTTTTTTTTTTCTGGATTCTCCCTATCTGGAAGCAGTTGTACATACTGGTGGGAGGACACAAAAGCTCCGTCTTTATCTGATTTCAAATTTACCAAACATTTTCTGCCAGCTTTATTTGTTGGATTTTTGTTTTGGTTTGGGTTTTTTTGTCAGTTGTAAGTGAATACTTATCCATCTTAATGGAGTTGCCATATTTTGACTTGTGGTTCAAGTATGTTTTACAAATAATTGTCTCCTTTTAGTGGAGTAGTGGTAAACATCTGTATGCCTTACCTAGCTCTGCCCAAAAAGTTCATTGTGGTTGGAAGTTCCACACGAGAAGGAGATCATGTGCAATTAACAAACTAGATAAAAATTAAATTCTGATTTGTGGAGTTTAAAAATAGAACCTCTCTGAAATTTTCTCTTCATTATAGCCTTGTTCCTAAAGACGAAGATTTTATTCCTAATTTGACCTGCGTTACGAGCAGCCAAGTGTCCATGCAACAGGGTAAAGTTCATGGGAGGCAAAAGGGCAGTGCGACTGGCAGCCACGTTCAGAAAGGGAGAGATAAATGGAAAACTAAGAATAGCTTTGCACATTTTCAGGAAGGAACCTTCCATCTGATGAGGCCCTTATAAGCTCTTCGCAATGCTTCAGCAGGTGCTTTCTTCCTGTCCTTGCCTTGAAAGTTCAAATTCCCACTTGCTTCCAAATCATAATTGCTCTGCAGGAGTAGAGAAGAAATGGGTGCCACAAAAGGGTGCATGAACCTGTAATGAAGACATGAACATCAAGCTTTTTTTTTCTGATGGGGTTTTTGTAAGCCGTTTGGCTTTAGTTTCCATTTTATGTGTTCATTTTCAGATGTGCAGAACCTGAAGTAATTCTGAAATTGCAGGTGTGACTCTAAGATTGTCTCTGTGTAGTTTAAATGCCCTGTTGTGGGAGGTAATGCCTCCTCCCATAGCCTCACAGGGCAGAGGACCTGGCATCCTCACTGCTCATGGCAAGCCATCCCTAGAGCAGGCTGACCATGGCCCTGCTGTAGAATGCTTGGCCCTGCACCTTCTCTGGATACTACGTAATTTTTCTGGTACCTTAAGGCATAACTGTCCTATCTTTTATTTGTTTTGGGGTTTTTTGGTTTTTTTTTTTTTTCAGTGCAGAGTTGTTCCTAGCACTGAAGACACTCTCAGTGTCCTCTTCTTAATACTAAGCATGTCTGTTACCCAAGTCCTAATCTGTAAAACAAAAGTTGTACTTGAAGAGGGTACTTTTCACTACTACTGCATCTTATAATGTAGATAGGTTTGGCAATGTTTGTGTTCTGAATGTAAGGTTTCTTGTGAAGTATGGTGATATTTCTGCACGTATATATAACTCAGTCTGTGATTAACTGTTTATTGATCTGGATTCTGCTTATCAGTTTATCAAAATTACAGTCAAGCCCATCAAAGCTTTCTGTTTATCTACCTATGATTATAGTTACATTTGTATTTCTGTCTGCAAAGTAGTAGTAATTTGTAAGTCTTTAGGAAAGCCTGGATTGGTGACTCAAAACCATGATCTGAGTCAGTCATGGCAAATCCTTTGAAGAAAGATGTTGAGCCTATGCAGAGATGCATTTATGAGTAAAATACGTTTGAAAGGCTGCAAGACTGCAAAGCAATTTCTTGCACCACATGGCAGAAGCATGGAATAAAACTGCAAGAACAGAATGAAGCATGTAATTGCACAAGTGTCAAGTTCGAAGGGATGGTATTAATAAAACCCAGTTCTCACTGAGATTCCTCATCTATGAACTTTCTTAGACTCACAGGATGCCATTTAAATGCATCTTTCAAAATAGTTTCCTTCCAGAGTCCAAATGTGGGCTGCACCTGAGCTCAGCCTTAGGAAAAAGTCACTCTCTGCCAGAGAGTAAGAGACGAGGGATTGAAGTTGTTGTTTTGCTCAGTGCTTATTCAAGGCTGGAGAGAATTAGCAAAGCATTCTTGCAGTAGGTGGAACAGGGCAAGAAAGCTATTGACAAAATATCATCATGGGGCATAATTAGAAATGGGAGAGGTCATCTGCATTTGATTAGATTTCTTACTGTCTAACCCTTCGTTCTAGTGTTTGCAGAGTTTGGAAACTTACTGTATCAGAGGCTTTCTCTAAAAGGAAGACTGACTCCAGCATAGCAGAAAGGGGTAGGAAAATATATTAATTTACAAGTTGTTAAATAAATAAACACCCCTGTGGAGACATCTGTTTTTCTAGGTGTAGAGTTACGCTGGATGGGGCTAAGGATTTCCTGGCTTGCTTTACGCTGGGTTGCAGAAACAAGGCTCTTGCGCTTTGCTTTGCGGGTCCACTCTTGTAAATTCATTGAACAAAGCCCCTGCAAAGTCCCTGGGTTATGAAATATTTCCTGTCCTTTGGGTCCTGAACAAGAGATGGCATCTGCAGAGCCAGAAAAGGAAGTCCTTGCCTTATAGAGAGTGCTCTTGGTGTGACACAATGGCTGATATAAAGTGTCAGAGGAGCTGAGCTGGAGGCAAAGGAACAAAGGAAGATCGAGATTTGGCGTCTGTCTCAGACAAAAGAGAGTGGAAAGTGTCTCAGGAATGGATAAATTTAAGGCTGCTCTTGTGCTGGCTGCAGTAGGGGATGCTCTCGGATATCGCAATTTCTCCAAAGAAAACAATGCCTTAGGTGCAAAAATCCAACAGGAGCTGAAAGAAATTGGAGGCCTTGAGAACCTGGTGCTCTCTTCTGACAAGTGGCCAGTAAGTGACAACACCCTCATGCACATGGCTACGGCAGAGGCTGTCATCACAGGTAGGTACGATGGGACTAGCAAATGCAGTCTGGAAAGGAAGAAAACTGTTGAGCTGCTGCATTTCTTAGAATAAGTCAGACTTATCGAGAAGGCATGAGAAAGTGTGTCTGAAAGGCTGCTTATGTGAATGATAATATGCATTAGTCTGTCTCCTCCACAAGCATAATCCTGTGACCCTCATACACACCAGGGAGTTTTGATTTCCTGAGTGGAGGGGCTTTTTCCCTAGCTTTACACACTCGGTCAAAGTTAAAGACTAAAATGCCGTGTGTCCAACATAACAAAAGTAATTGATAAGTAAATTATCTGCATGCTGGCATACGTTAGGGAATAATATAGCCACTAGAGATTCATCTGTAAGAGATAAGAACTCTTGTAAGTGCATTTTTAACATGTTTGTGTCCACAAGTCCAGGCTGGAGTAAAGTCACCTTAAAACCTCTTTTCAAGCTAACATCACTAGTGGTGTCTCCTCTAAGCAGTCACTCAGGCAAGACCTGCAAGACCAGAAAAGGAACAATTTGCTTTATAAGGAGCCCTTTGTCCAAAAAAAAAAAAAAAAAATTCTCTCATAGTATATTTATTAAAAAGTCTATCAGAATAGTGGAAGTTATTAACATATGTTCTCTAAAATCACAATAATTTGAGAGAGAACATTTGTTTTTTCTTAGAATAGGAATGTTGGGTTTTGCTTTTTAAGACGCAATGATATTTGTATTGATACCTTCCCCATCAAACTATAGCTGTTTGGCACTGTCAGGATCACCATCAAAGCACCTCAGAACACAGTGACCATTCAGCAGTATTTTGCTTCTTCAAAATGAATATTGCTTTTATTATTTTATTTCTGTAAAAATATTCCTCATTTTTCTCTAAGTGTTTAACCCTGGATAACTAACAGTAGCAGAAGTTCATGATGCAGCTAAGTATCCATCACGTCGATGAAATTTCCCTTGTGCTCCTGTTTCACAGTTTTATCTGCCTGCTTTCAGTCTGCTCTAAATTTAGTATGTAGAGATCAGTTGAAGAGTGTGTTGGACACTTCATACTTAGCTATTAGCTAACCAATGGTTTAGGGGGTAGCTAATACGCTAAAGATAAGGGCAAGATGTCAGTCTATTAAGAAAAAAAGATGACTAACATATTTTTGTGCATAGGCTATGATTAAATATATATCTTATGTCTCTTGCTTATCGAACCGTGTAAAACCATAACTTTGGGTACTCAAGCCAGTCAGACTAACAGTAAAATAATAAATCTGTTTCTTAAATATAGCAGGAGCACTGTGGCTCTAAAGAGAAAAAGTCTCAGATATTCTCATTGACTGTGTTTATCCTACACTCTCATTGCTTTGGCCTTAAGTACTGAGAGGCTGCAGTAAGCTCTTCCTTCAACCTCCTCTTCTCCAGGATGAACAACCTCAGCTCTCACTCTGTCCTCAAAGAGGAGGTACTCCAGCCTTCTGGTCATCTTTGTGGCCTTCCTATGGATCTGGTAGAGCAGGTCCATGCTTCTTTTTGTGCTAGGGCCCCCACAGCTGAATACTCCAGGCGGGCTCTCATGAGAGCAGAACAGAGGAAGAGAATCACCTCACTTGTCCTGCTGGCCACAATTCTTATGGTGCAACCCAGGATATAACTAGCTTTCTGGGATGCAAGCTCACAGTGCTGGTTCATATTCAGTTTTTCAACTGCTGATATCCTCAAGTCCTCTGCAGGGCCACTTAATCCACTCATTGCCCAGCCTATATTTGTGCTTGGGATTGCCTCAACCCAGGTGTAGGACCTTGCACTTGGCCTCGTTGAACCTTATGAGGTTGCCATTGGCCTACCTCTCAAACCCATCAAGGTCCCTCTGAATGGTATCCCTTCCCTACAGCGTATCAATTGCACCACACAGCTTGGTGTCACTGGCAAACCTGCTGAAGGTGCACTCAATCCCACTGTACAAATTGCTGATAAAGTTGTTAAACTTCATTGACCCCAATGCTGATCCTTGAGGAACTGCTCTCTACTCAAACATTGAGCTCTTCAAGGATGAATATCCAGCAGATTCCGTATACACCAAGTGGTTCATCTGTCAAATCCACATCACTCCAATTAAGAGACAAGAATGTTGTGTGGGGCAGCCTCAAATGTTTTGTACAAGTCCAGGTAGATGATGTCACCTGCTCAATGACCAGAAGCAAGAGAACTGCAGGTATTTTGCAGACTGAGCTGATGCACCCTAAATCCACCATGTGAACAGACTGAAAAGTTGATCTGACAATGAAAAATAAACTGTCTACTTCAAGCAGGAATCTGATCCATAAGGGAAGAAGAACAGCACCACCAAAAAAACAGAGGAGCTGTCCTTGCAACAAGGAAAGATTTTTCCTCTCTGACTTAAACACAGGTTTAGAAAAATTTAAAGATTTACCTCTAAAGAAAGAACCTGTCCTATTCACTTGATGACTGAGAGAGCAGCCTGGCTCCAGGTGAGGGAACCATGGTGAGCTTGGGTAGCCCAGAGGTGCTGGACCACAGAGATTCACTCTGGCTCTGCTGACAAGGTTTCTGCAGAAGCTGCTGGGCACAAATGCTGCTCCTGGGTCCCATCCAGATAAACCGACACCTGATTCCTAAATCTGGAAAGAGTTGGCAGCTTGAAAGTATCTTGTTCCTTTAGGACTGTATGCAGGATGGCCAGTGTAATTGATAGGGGTTTTTTTTATGTGAAGGAGGGGAATCTTGGTTTTACCCTGCATCTTCTTTATTTGCCTATCTATATAACTGATACTTTTGAGTGTCTCTGGCTTATAGGGTTCTAAACTTTCTCTTAATTTAAACTTCTTCTGTGGATTTCAAGAAATCACCCATCTTTGACAAAATGAGGATAGTTTCAGAAGAAAATCCGTTGCATGTCATTCAATCTGTACATCAAAAGAAGTATTAAAGGGGATTTCTCTAAGTACATAGAAAAGATAAATGGAAAAATGAGGAGATTCAATTCCCACTGATTCCACAACTACAATAGAAGCCAATGGAAGAACCAAAGAGAGGCTCTTTAAGCTGCACAACAAACGGCAATATTGAAGAAACTCTGCTTAACAGAGGGAAGTTCCTCCTTAGGCAAGCCTGCAGGCCTTGGTAAAAATAAACAATAAACATTATTAGTGAACTTATTCCAGAAATAGATGTATCTGTTGGAAATGCTACAGGTTGTAGGGATTTGCTGCTCTTACTGGTCTTTATGATAATTTTCATAAAAGCTCAATATTCCAGTTACTGCACTGATGACATTGAGAACATCATAAAAGCTTAATATTCCAGTTACTCCACTGATGACATTGAGAACAAAAGAGCTACAGATTTTAGACAAATATAAAACACAGATTAAAAGACAAGGTCACTAAATTGCCTTTGCATTTAATCACACATATCTCATGGTTCGGCAGTAATTTTTTTTAATGGGCTTTAGTTTTTTAATTAGATTAGTGTCTGAAAATGACTGCAAAGGCACTGGCTGAGCCAGGCATAGCTGGCTTCATGTACACACCCAGTCCCTACAGTAGCAACACACTTGCTTTGTGGTTAGAAATGTCTGTGAATACCTTACACCAGCGTCTAAATAAGGTCCCTGAGCACCTACTGCTGATGATCAGAATGCCTTCACCTTTCCAATCAAGGGAACTGTAAGTGGAAAAGAAAGCAGGAAAACATGAGAACCGAGAGGTGAGATTGTTCACTCTCCATCCTGCTCTCAAGGTGTTTAAAAATGTGTTGACACTGACACCAAAACATGACTTAATCTATTGGAAGGTGGAAATAGAAACATTCTTCTAAATGTGCAGTGAGCTTGTTTGTTTTTTTTTCCAGTGCTCTTTTGCTCTTCTGCCTCACCTAGCAACTTTCTCTTCCCTCCTTTGAGCAGATTACTGGTGCTTAGAAGACCTGTACCGGGAGCTGGTAAAACGCTACGTGGATGCTATTGACAAGCTCTCAGGGAGGCGTCCGGACCCTGCTACCATTGAAGGCTGCAGGGAATTAAAACCAGACAACCACCTTCTTGCATGGCACACACCGTTCAATGAAAAGGGTATGGTACCACATCCCAGCTATAGATTGCATGGTTTCAGTGCTCATGAATATATGGAAATTGTTTCCTTTCCCCCCTGACATCAAAGGCTACTACTCCTGAAATGTTTCCATATTTGCCTGGGGATGGCGAGAGATCTGCCAGGAATTCCTTCTGTAGGGCACTATGTCCTCTCATAAATGAACCCCTCCCTCTTTAACGTCTATTTAAAGAGACTTTGTCCTTGGCTCTGTGCCTCGGGGTCCAGACCTTTGTCCTTGAGTTTAATGGTTATTTTAAGAAATACTTTTCTGACATTTTTTATGTTTGTAGCCTTGGATCTTTTCAATGATGGCAGACCTGGGAAAAAAAAGCCAAGTCTGTAAATTGCTCTAAGCACCAACACATTGACTGGAGGGAAAGCGGCCACTGTTCTCTGCATGGATGCCCTGCTAACAGCTATGACTTTTGCTGATAACCCTAATATGTCTAGCCCTGTGTCCCTGTCCATGATCCTCTCTTTCTTTCTTTTTATGATCCTTTCATTTTATGATTAGTTAAATTTCTACTTCAAGATAAATAATATGCAGGCAGATGTGTGCACACATATAGACACATACAGTGCATTTAACCTTGAAAGCCTGTAGAGACACCATATCATCAGAGGAGGTAGACACAGTCACAGGAGGATGGCAGCTCACACAGACGTTGGACTGTGTCACTGTGATGCTCTACCACTCCAGTACATATCAGCACTGCTTAACAGCACTGCATATTGATGCAACATCATGGCAAAGATCCAGTGGCACGACGCCATGGCTATTTCTAGGCTTCTGCAGCCAGTTTTCCCTGACACAAAAAGCATGCCTCATTCAGCCTCCACCCCTCGTAACAGCTGCTGGGAGGGAAAAGATCCTCTTCCTGGTGAATTCTGCTCACCCTGCTAGTAGTCAGGCAGATTTGAGAAAGTGCCCCTTTTGGCACCTGTCATGTGTTTTCTGACTGACAGGGAGTAAAATTTGATCAAAATAATTGTGGGAACTGCTGCTGTCCCTGAGCAGCAATCAATACCTCCAGCTGCTCACTGGCTTATTGCTATGTTGTCTCTTCTTTTAACCTTCCTCCTCCCAAGCTTTTCATGATGAACCATTTCATTTTGTGATACCCTGTGCTAGAAGGAGCTAAAATGAGTTCCCATCTTGTGATGGCAGCTAAAGCCCACCTTCTCCATTTGGTCTGACAAATAGCATCCTGAACATCTCAAGAAACTACTTTTTTTTTTCACCCTGAGAGCAAAACAGCCAGTGACCTGAGGTCACATTTTTAAATTGCATTTTCACAAATTTCTTCATGAGGCAGAAATATTCCATGGGCATTGAATTCCTAGCAATTGGATGACCTGGGACCAAAATGCTGTCTTCCAGTAGCTACTCCCTCTTATCTCACTTCCAGGAAGAATTGATGTGCCATCTTTCATGCACCAGTGAAATCTTAGTTTAGGTGATTTTGCATTGGTTATATGATGATCCTCTATTCAAATTCTTGTGGAAGAAGAATTCTTGTGAGTTCTTATGCCAAACCGTCCTATGTGTCTCTTTGCCACTTCATCTTGTGTTCATTGCCACACTCATTGCAGAGGTATCCAGATTATTTTAAAGGATGGTGAGATTCCTGTGATCACCAGAAGACCTGTCCAAGGCTGTCTAACACCTTCCATTTTATGAGCTTTCCCCCCAGTTTATGACATTAATAAGCTCAAAGCTAAAATTTTCACCTTTGAGTGTTTGCTTCTGTTTGTCTGTCAGCATTTGTTTAAAGCTTTGATATAGATGACTCTGCTGTTTCTCAAACATGGTAAAAATGTTTTGACCAATTGCCAAACCCACAAATTGTTCAGAAAAGGATTGCTGATGTTTAAGAGCTCAAACCAACATCTGAAAAAGGTGGTACCCCTTGAACTAGAGCTGTGCCTTCAGAGCCACCAGGAAAAGCCTGTCAAGTGGCAGCTTGTCTCTATCTGTACTGTGTGTCTATTTCAGACTGAGGCTGTACCATCAAAGCAGGTCTTTATCTGTAGCTAGTGAAACAGCTGCTGAGCTTCCTAGCAGCACTTGATAGTGGCATTGATAGAGGAGCATCAGGAAAGTGTGAGTTAAATGCATAAATTTTGGGAACAGAAACGAAGATGAGGATAAGCCATGGCCAGATAGGAAATAAAGGTGCCAGGCTATAAGTTCTCATGCAGAACAGTCTGTAGTCACAAAACTGACATCCTCTTCAGGGCTTAGCAGCCATTAAGCTGATTATTATTCTGCAGAGGTGGAGTGAAGAAAAGCACACTGAGGTATTACATGCTAAAAGAAAATAATGTAGTGCATGAATGAAAATGACTTAAGAGGAAAACCTCAACAAAGCTTTTGTGACAAGAAGTCACACCTCAGAATTCTATCAGAAGAGTCATGAAGTAGTGAAGAAACAAGAGCAAAAAGGACATAGTGGGGAAATGTTAGGATTTCCAAAAGGCTGTCAACAAGTTCCCTCACCAAAGGCATTAAAGTGATGGTGCACTAAGCGCTACACGATGGCAGAAAGGTCTCTCTGAGCACAGAGAACAGGTTAAAAGATGCTAAATGAAGAGCAGGAGATTGAAGTCTGTCTTCTCCATAGCGAAAAGTACCTGTGTTGGGCCTCTATTGTGCAATATGCCCACAAACTATCTGGACATGCAAATGCATAGGGGGTCAGCCAAGTCAAAGATAATATTGTGCATAGTTGTAGGAGATGCTTGCAATGATGAATGATTGTGTGGCACAGTAGCAGAACCAAATGCGATGCAGGTAAGTGAAAAATCATACGCGTACATAATTTCATGTGCTTAGTTTCTGTTGCTGATTCAGTTGCCATTCAGAGAAGGGACTGGGGAACTACAGTAGTTCTACAAGAGCATTGCTTCAGTGCTCAGTAAGAGCCAGAAAGCAAACAGACTATTAGAAATGACTGGGGAAGAAACAGAGAATGAAGCGAAACATATTTGCATCGCTGTATAAATCTGTGGCTTTTGTTTCTTGATTACTATGTGTAACTTGGACTCTCCCTTCTCCCAAAAGAATGTAAGAGGGCTAGAAAGAAAGGATGGTTGGATTAGTAAAAACCTGCTTCTCTAGGCTGTGATGTCTGAGGCAGTCTAATAGAGAGGGTTGTAGAGTAATAGATAGCTTGGAGAATACAAGTAGAAATGGAGAAAACTGTGTCCTCCAGCACAGGAAATTGGGAAGGAAGCAAAAAGGAAAGACTTCTTCATGCAACACCTAATTAAACTGCACAACTTCTTTCCAATGCCAGTTTGCAGATGTTACAGTTCATGTGAGTTCAGTAAATAGCTGGGCAAATTCACCCAAGGAAATTCAAGGGTTATTAAGCAGAAAGATGAACAGCCAATTGCCTCCTGGATGGAGGAGACAAATTCTCAACAGCTTTATCAATACAAAGGGGTAGCATCACTATACTTTAATTTTTCTTAAGTATCCTCCTCATTAACCAGGTCAACCTTTGGTCTGAAAGTGAAGGACAGTACTTATGTTCCTACATGTGTCTCATCTGTTGCATGGACTAGTCTCATCTCTTACCTCATTGATTCAAGTGGTAGATGCTAAGACATGGGAGCTAACAGCTGCTAATCCACTGAAGCCTTGCCTAGGCATAATGTTACTCCATGTGATGGAAATTCTTGTTATCGAGTTTGCTTGCCTGATTCTGCAGAAGGTTTTAATAAAATTTCCTAAACTGGAGGAACACAATGAAGTTGCAGACAAGCTCCTTCAGACCAGCAGTCAGATCACTGTAGTTTGTCTTCTGTCGTGGATATGCTAGGAGAGTAGCTCTGTGTGGCGCAATACCCTTTGTGTCCTTTGGAGGCACCAAGGCTGCAGAGTGGTGAAGACTTTGCTTTATGGCAGCAGATGGTTTAATGGAGAGTCTGGCCAGAGAAGGTATTTTCTCCCAGTTAAGCTGACTGGTTCACTGGAAGACTGAATTTATTTTCTGATTCTTCCTCGTGCTTTCTATGCGTTTTGTGGGGTAGGCAGTTTTATCTGCTCCTGACTCCTTAATAACCAGCCACTACAACTGCAGCATATGTAAGACAAGGAGCAAACACACCAATTGCAAGACAAGCATCCAGCCTTTTCCTCAGGAGAAGTGGTCATAGGTGTTCTGGAAAATGCCCTTTTCACTGTTTTCAGGAAGGCTAGAAAGGGGTAAAGAAGCAAGCTCTAAGCTTGCAGGAATAAAATGTTATTTCACAAAAGTCTTTCTTATCATATTTATCAAATATTTTGCCTTTTCTGGAAGAGTTGATGCACACAAATTTTGCACATTAGCCTCTGATGAGGAAGGAAAGAAATTTCTTCAGCTAACCTGATTAGATCACCTAACCAGGGTGCTCACTCAGGATAGCTGTTGTCCCAAGGGGAAAAGGTTTTCTCTCAATAGAGAAATTAAGATACTGGTTGGTCTATATTGCACCTGGAGATGCCAAAGGATAACTTATGTTTGATTCAAGCTTCAGTTTAGCATGAAATAAATCTTCCTGCCACCCTCTCTACCATGCTTTGGTCAGACTCATGATTTCAGGACACCTGAGCTGGAGCCACTTGGGATGACAATAAATGGCAAGGAGTGCTCCAAAGGGAGTCTGTGATGCTCTGCACCCACAATGGGCACAGCACAGGGGAGCAACTGAGGGCTTCTTGAGATACATGACTGAAAATCCCAACTCTGGCTCCTTGGCATCTGCTGTTTCAATTTACTCTGCCACTGGAATTGTTTCTACTGCACTGCTGTACAGCTTAACAGAGATATAACCTTCCTCCACGCTGCCTGACTGGAAAAGACAGGGAGACCGTGTTTCTAATGCAGGTTCCACGGAGACTAAAATTAGATGGCATAAATACGCCCCTTATCTTCCAGGGACCAAGTGGAGAAATGCAGATTGCTCTCAGCTTTACCCAAGGTCACTGAGAAGTGTGATTGAGCAAAGACAGTGCTGAAAAATGCCAAGTACTTGGAGAAATCAATACCTATCAATCTCAGGCTGGGTGCCTGCAATGAGTTAATGCTTTTGGGGAGGGGCATTGGCTCACCCACTGCGAAGAGGAGGTAATCACCTCACTGGTGCCTTGTGAAGATAAGCTCATTAAAACTTCTGTGGAATCCTGATATTATTGTGATAAGTACTGCAGAAAAACTCATTAGTAAATTTAAGTCTCCATTCAATTACATGTTTAAAAGTTGAACATCTGGGATCGTGCACTCAATGCTGAGGATTAAAAGAAGTGCTAAATTAACTGTTCAATAAATAAACTCCATGCTGCACAAGGCAGAAATTCCCAAGATCAAGCTCAGTAAGTCCAGGCTTCACCATAATGAGCATACACACAGAGGCACAAGAAATCTCCATACTAACATTGCCTAACTTTGGAATATTTTGCTCTGCAGTCTTTTGGGGTTTTTTTGGATACATTATTTCTCTGAACTACCACTAGTAGTGGGGGGTTCTAGGATGAAAGATGCTCATACCAAGTGTTCTAATGGCACGTTTTGAGCACAGGGACTACTAAAGGATGTAGTAAAAGTATACCCGATTCTCAAACTTCTGCTTCTAGTGCTGGCACCTGGAGCAAGCAAAACAGGAGTGTCAGCCAAGAATGAGTAAGGGTGACGAGAGAGTTTGAATTGAACAAGTGCTGCGAACAGGAGAGCACATAGCTCTCTGAACCCACTATGTTCTTCACAGCTCTTGAGACTATTGGAATATGCCTATAAAACCAGAATGACTGCATAGAAGCAAAATCCCTCACAAGAAACTTTAAAAACTTCTGTAACTCGTCTTGCATGCTAATTTTCCATTCACCGAGGAGCTCCCACACAGGAGTTCAATAGATAGAACCCGCTCATTTCACGTTTTATGGGCATACTTGTGTATCTTTAGTCTCCTTGTAAATGCTTGGTTTTATCTTTCTGCTTCAGGTTCTGGATTTGGAGCATCCACAAAAGCCATGTGCTTAGGGATGCGATACTGGAAGCCAGAAAGGCTGGAGTCACTGATCGAAGTGAGCATTGAATGTGGACGAATGACTCACAACCATCCCACAGGTAATGTCTGCTGACCTATCAGCCTACTTCAAGTCTCTAAGGCTGCTTCTCATTTCCTCACAGACTCTCTTGGGAATTCTGCTTCTGCTCTTCAAACTCCACAGCCTTGGTTTGAATTTTGTTTAGAAAGTATATTCATGTATACATTATTTGCAGAGGCTTATGTATTTTCTTCTGTGTTGTGTAGAAGGAAGTCTCAGACTGGGAGGTTTCTCTCCTAAAATCCCAAGAACTAAACACAGTCTGTCTTGTCCAAAGCACACTTGTGTCACATGCCCTGATTAAATCTTAGGATTCATGTACATCCAGATGACTCACTTTCATCATGCAAGGTTATGGTTCAGGGGATCAAAACATTTTTCTCTTGACAGGTTTTGTCATATCCACTCAATGTAGGTAAAAGTAGAAAGCCAAAAAATCTGCCTTCACTTATCTGGACACAATCTGAAACATTTTCTAAAAAAGTAATAAGCAAGAAGATTGAATGTTGGTCTGAATATTCACTCTGATAATATTATGCTTTGTAAGTGTATATTCATTCTGTCTCTATTAAACAGCAATGAATACAACCATAATGAACAGTGACGTGTTCAACACAGTGCTCTGAAGTGATCAGAGAGGCCATCAAAATGGCATAAAATTAGAGGGAAAGAATCCAAAGCAAAGGAAAAAACATCATTTAGCTGATATATAAAGGATCTGGTCCATTAACAGCGAGAGGACTGACTGCAGTTCTGGATCTCTCACCTCAGAAGTTACTTGCTAGAGCCAGAAAACAGCAGCAAGGAGTATTCAAGTCATCAAACACCTTCCATACAAGGAGGAATTCTATCCAGAAGGAGTTTTCAGCTAGGAAAAGAGAAAAGTGGGATGTTGGGGAGGTAAAGATGAGAGGGGTGAAAGGGCCACCTGAAAGGTGAAAAGGAGGTGTTGGTTGTCATTCTCTTAAATGAGAGACAAGGGAAACCCAATTGACACGTATGAGTCAGGACTAAGACAAGCAGACAAAGCAAATGCTTCCCTGTGCTGTGCATAGCTAAGCCACAGACCCTTCTGCTTTAGGCAGCTGCAGAGTCCACAGATACACTTGAGTTCAAAAGGGATCAGGCAAGTAGACAAAAAAGGCTGTTGCTGTTAAAAGCAATCAAGCTAAGTAATTAAAACTGCCTCTAAGTTACTCCAGAGGCTCTAGCAAGCAGAGGAGACAAACCACTTAGGCTCACTCTGTGCTGGCATTATACTGGGGCTGGCAGGACTAGAGGGAGCAGGGCAATAGGAATAGGGAGAGCACTACTTGGAGAGCAAGTAGGAAGAGGCTGCTAGCGCCCCTAAATCCTTCTGGGCAGGTAGCAGCCCTCCCATTCCTCTTTATCATCTGCTGCCCCTTGCTAGCCCTTTGCTTCACCCTCTAAGCTTTCTGTTGCCACCCTCATGCTGAACTGACATTAAAGGACCTTTACAGCAGCTGAGTTAGATGCTGTCTGTTTGACTGAGACCCTTGGAGCTGGCTCTACATGATGTTTTATTCTTTCTGAAAGCATCTATTGGATCCTGGGTTGGTTATGCCTTTGGTTTGACCCAGTGCTGCAGGTCTTACAGAAGAAAGGAGTGATTGTTTCATCTGGACTTGTAACCTCCTAAAATGATTTGAGTTTACCTTCAGCAAAACATATAAAGTTCATGCTCACCTCTATGCATGAATGAACACTTCTGGACCCATGCACTGAGACAAGCAATCACATCAGTATTTTGGTCACCTGGGGCTCAGTTGTTTTCTTAACTTTCTTTTGTATGTGGTAGTGGGTTGGGTTTATTGCCTTTCACAGAATGCCAAGAGCACAATCAAATATGAGAAACAAGCACCTCTATTTCTGACATCATGGAAGCTTTAAGTGCCTGTTAATGGAAAGTTCATCTTTACTATATTTGTATCTGAAGTGTAAGACCTAGCTAGGCAGTCAGAGAGCATGCTTTGCTTGGACAATTGCCTCTTTCTTGTGAAGGGACATGGACTTGTCCCCTTAAAAGGTAGAAGGAATTGTCCAAGATTGACATGTCTCCTTAGAATAAAACGAGTCAGAAATAGTGTTAGGTCTGACAGACACAGCCCTTGGGCTGGATGACTCTGTAGGCAAGGTGACATAGCTTGTAATTGAATCACTTTGCTCAAGTCAGTTATTTCATGTGACTTCAATTAGAAGATTTTCAGTATGACATTAGTGGATTACATTTATTTTTGACACTACCTTAGTTTCTGTCACATTACACCATTAAGAAAAGAAGCTCACTTCCATGTAAAATAAGTCACAAACCAACAGGCACCATGATTTAGCCAAGAATCTCAACATGCCACAATGCAGCCTGCAAACAGGCAGAGATGGATTATGTGTATTCATGAAGCTATCCTGCAGCCATGAGGCATTCCACTAAATTCTACAAGGGACATGACAAAGAGGCTACAAGCACAAAGCGTGCATTGTTATCTATGAATTATTATAATCATTGTTATAATGATTGTCATCTATGAATTCCAGGCTTTCTAGGGTCCCTATGCACAGCTCTCTTTGTGGCATATGCAATACAAGGAAAACCCCTTGTTCAGTGGGGAAGAGAGATGATGAAGGTTGTGCCCATGGCTGAAGAATACTGCAAGAAGACCATTCGCCACATGGCAGGTAACCTCTCTGAATCAAGGGCTACTTTCTTAAAATCGTGTTCAACTAGAAAGACACTGAAGAAACATCATTCACCAATCCATTTTGCTGCTTTCACCTCTCTGCCCTCCGCATAGGCTGTCCTCTTGCTTTCCCCGCTCAGACTGCAAACTCTCTGCAGGCGGTGCCACTTTCTTCAACCCTCTGTTCATTGCCTGGTATATTAGTAGCAAAAATACAAAGAGAAATACCAATAATAATGCCCTACTGCATGGTTTTATTTTTAGCAGGTCTTCAAAGATTGCTGGGCAGGGAGGAGGAAAGAACTTGTATTTAGCAGATTATTAGGCAAACTGACTGCTGTGATATGAATTATTCAGGCCTCTTCCATCGATTACAGCAATCAGATGGTTTTCATAAGAAAACCCACTGGCATTCTTTATTTCACCAAGAAAAGCTCACCTAGAGGTGCCTCCTGACCAAGAGTTAGCTTTTGACCACAAACTCAGATTTGACTTGCTGCTTTTCTGAACAGATATTTAAGATACAACCCGTTGTATCCTTGTTTTAAAACAACTGAGCATAATGCCAGTACCGAACTTGATATTGTTACTTTACTAATATATATGATCCTTGAGGCAAAGGCATTTTAGTCCTCCCTTGCCAGGGAGTGATGTGTTTGTAACGGTGAGACCTGCCACTGACAGAAGAATATCATTACATTAAAACATCAAGGAAAGAGATTTTTCTGTCAAACTCAAAGGATGGCTGTTGAGAAGGATTGAATTAAATGGAAATTTTTACTCAAGAGCACGAAGATTTAACCGGGCAGGAAAGCTGCCACTTTAAGATCTGCAAGGAACACCAGGGGGCCTTTCCGAGAGAGCCCACATTTTCGTTTGCGCCTCATCGCGCACCAGGATTTTTTTAGCTGAGACCTATGAGGAGCAGGTGCAGGATTAGCGTGAGTGAGTTCCTCTCTGAGTGACTTTGCAGCAGGTCCTTGTCACTCCACCCTAGCAGAACCCCTCGGCGTGGAGGTATGCACATTGGACTCTTGAGGCATGCTCTCTGGCTAGTGCCCGTATTGTTGAGCTTCATCCTATTTTGGTAATGGGGGAAAGTCTCCTGCATTAAGACTAAGCTCCTTGGCTGGTGAGATGCACTGCAAAGAAATCCTGCTAAAGACAGACCTCCAGTTTTAGAAAAATCTTTTTTAGCCGTATTATCCCCTATGGATAACAAACACAGTGTTCAGTTGCAGAGGGCTCCATTGCACACCCCTCTCCGACATTCAGTTGCAATTACTTGCCAGAGAGTCCCATCGACCTGAATGTGACCATTGGGCTCAACGGATGGGGTAGAGCCTCTCCAGATCTGACAGTGTGGAGTTCCTGCAACTGCTTGATCCCTTTAATTCTGAGTCTGTGCATTGGAATAATCACATCTCTTTGCTTTTTTGAGGTGTTATATAGAAAACATAGGTTTTTGAGGCTCTTATAGTTACAGGGGAAATAGGAGAAAAAAAAAAAAGAAAAAAAAAAAGAAATCCACAAAGAAAGAAATCTCTCAGGTCCCAAAGCAGTCTTTTAACTAGCTGCTGGAATTGATATCAGTAGTTTATTTCAGCCAACTACATTTTGCGTAACATTTTTTCCCCTCAAGACACTCTCCTTGGTCTGATGGCTGTGAGTGCTCTTTTATTCTGTTTTTCTAAATACTCCCCTTTATTACAGGGTTCTGGCGATCGGTTTCTATGTAATTAAGCAAAACCAGGACATGAACACAGCAAAAGGGCAGCTGGGCATTCCTGGGTGTGTAGTGCCACATGGTTGAAATCTCATCCTAGTCTCGGGCTGGGGAACCGGTAACCTAGTGGAAGTACGAGGTCCTACGAGGCAGCTTGGATGTGCTCGCACGATGCTGAACTGCTTTAAAGATCTAGCCTTCCAGTATCTGAAGGGAGCCTACAGGAAGGCTGGGGAGGGACTATTTACAAGGTCTTGTAATGACAGGACTAGGGGCAATGTGTTTAAACTGGCAGAGGGGAGATTTAGACTGGATGTCAGAAGGAAGTTTTTTCCAGTGAGGGTGGTGAGACACTGGAACAGGTTGCCCAGGGACGTTGTGGCTGCTCCCTCCCTGGAGGTCTTCAAGGCCGGGTTGGATGAGGCCTTGAGTGACCTGTACTAGTGGGAGGTGTCCCTGTCTATGGCAGGGGGTTGGAACTAGATGATCCTTGAGGTCTCCTTCCAACCTTACCATTCTATGATTCTATGATTCTATGATCTGGGCTGTCCAAGGGGGTCACCTGTATGACATTTCAGGAGAAGAAGCAAAATCAGCTTATCTGAAGGATGCTTCAGAGAAACAGTTTGGTTGTGTATGTGTTCCTCAGCCACTTGCAGCACACAACTGAGCAACCAAAGGACAAAGATGGGGCAAAAGTGACAATGCGTAGTTTCGTTTAAACTGTATAATGGTGGTCCCATAATGAATTGGTGGGTTTAAACTGTATACCAGTGGTCCCATAATGAACTGGTGGTTTGCCTTGGCATACTTAGCCATCTGGCCCATCTCACTTATTTCTAATCCTTATCCCATTGTTCTCCCAGGCAGGGTTTCACTCAGACTTCAGTTGGGCAGATAAATGCACACACATGTGCTTAACTGGTCAGTGTGACTTAGGCACCTTTTTAAGACTTTCTAAAAACATTGAACCAGAGCTCTGGCTTGAAAATAAACTGAAATTAATAATATTATCTAAAGCAACACAAAAAGGACAAAGATGTGGTTGTAAGAAAGGCTTATTTCTATGGGTACATATAGCAAATGTGCATGCTGTTTATCACAATATATAAAAATGGAAATTTGGTCCTTTCTTATCTGCCTTTTCCTGAAAGCTCATGTAGAAATACTGTGAAAACAGAACAGAAATACTGGAGAAACTATATGGTTAAAAGCTGGTAACTGAGGTGGGAAGCAATTTGGGTTTAGGCCTGAAAGCATTTTTAGACATTCTTTAATCACAGTAAAAGAATACAAAAATTGGTGTAAAATTATGGGGTTTTTTCTTTCTGTTTTTATTGGCACTTACTTTTTCCTCGGAGTGTCCTCAATAAGTTCTTTTAAAATCCCATCCTGATTATTCCTAATTTAATTTTAACAAACCATAAAAGTGGCACAGGATTCTGAAAATATTTTCTTCCTTCACATCTTCTGTTCCCAATTAGCTATTCCACTCCATATTAAAATGCCTATGTAGTACATGGGCCTGTATAATGCACAGTATTGTAGAATATCTCATTTTTCAGGTCAGCCAATACTGCAATTTTCTTTAAAATCTATTAAAGTAGAGTTGAAAATGTTGCCAAGATGAAATATTACATCAGTCATTTGTTTTTGCATTCAGAATATCAGGAGCACTGGTTTTACTTCGAAGCCAAGTGGCAGTTTTATTTGGAAGAGAGAGAAATCAATGAGGAAAACCAGAATAAACCTGTTTTCCCGGACAACTATGATGCAGAAGAGAGAGAAAAGGTAACTGGAAATTCAGAAATCACTCAGAAAGGCTCTGAACAAAGAGGTATTTTCAATGGGACATGCCAGTATTTTTCCAGTGCCAGAGCAGTCAGGAAGTTGGGTTTTTTTTCTAAACTTTCAAGAAAGTAAAGACAGATCCTATCCTTGGCTTGTTTACGTGTTAGAGCAGAAAAGCAGTTGCCACCGGTCCTGAAATTGCTGCAATGGGAGGAAACAGTGCAGAGGGGCAACTTTAATGGTCAGATATGTTGACGCCTAAAGCAGGTAGAAAACAGAAGCCAAAAATATTTAAGAGTGGAAAATGCAAGCGTCTCACCAAAGGTCCTCATTAAAGCCATATGGAGCTGTGGCCAGAGTCCTACAGAAATCTCACTGGGTGCAAGGGTCTGGACTTGGTTATGGTCCTTTGAACAGAAGACAGCTGTCCTAAGCAATTCTTTGCCAACATGCACTGTGCCTAAGCTAGTTTTAAGTGTCTCAAGAGATGGTGTTTCACCACGTCCCACAGGATACTATTTTACAGCATACATGATCTTTCCTTTGCCTTATGACTTCTGGTTATATCTGTTTAACTCCAGAGAAATAATGTATCTTCTTCCCTGGCGTTTACAGCTTTCTGTTATGTGCTGGCACCTTTCAAAGGTCTCCACTTAGCAGCTAAGCAACAAGTATGTGGCTCTTAGCACCTTTTCCCATAAATCAAACCTTTTTTTTCCAGACTAGCAAAGCACAATTCTATTCTGAGAATTCACTTTCTGTATTTTTAGGTGCTCATTTATGCAGCAAAAGATAGATAGATAGATAGACAGATAGATAGATATCATAGATACATACATACATACATACATAGATTTATACATAGATAGATAGATATAGATACGTACATGCATACATGCATATATTTATAGATAGATAGGTAGATAGATAGATAGATACCAATAGATACATTCACTATTGATAATAATAAATTGCTCATTCTAAACATAAAGAATAACTGTCCTTCCAGTTTCATTTTATTAACTCAGTGCCATGGATCTGTTACTTGTTTTTTGTTCCTTCCAGTTCCATCAGTGTCTTAATAGAGCTTTAGGAGACATTAAACCAAACGGTATTTCCCCATGATTAACTCAAGAAACAACTGGATGGATTCCTAATGCAGAAACAAAATTCACCTGCATTGCCCAAGACCAGTAGGTCTGGCCTGTTGAGCTGTTCATTTTCATGCACAAGAAAGGAAAATATTGCTTGACCCTCAGACTCCACCACCAGCCAGTGATCACAGTCTGACACAAGCTGGGGTTTAACTTGCTTAAAATCTTGAGCATGCCTGTGAGCCACAGGAAGAATAAATAAGGAGAAGGTAACCACCTCGACTGAATTTTTCCCAAGAGTGCTTCCCTTTGCACTCCCTTCCAAACTAACTGGCCACTTATCTGGAGGTATAGCTGTTTGTTCTTCTATGAGCAATTAACAAAGCACCAGTATGTGGCACCACTCTTGCCAGTTGGCCACTGCATGCATGTTCCCATTCAAGTTAGGCACACCTTTCTTCAGGCACATACCAGCTCCAGGAGATGTGAAAGTGGAGCCCTCAAGCACGGCTTAGATTGATCCAAGTATGAGGCAAAGGCAATTTCCTTCTCTAACAAAAATAATTAAAAAAAAAAAAATCGCACCTCAAAATGCTATGCCACATTTTGTAAAGCAGGTATACAGCTCAAATTTGTAGAGAACTAGAAATGTGGGGATAAAAGACAAACTAACCTTTCTTTAATGTACATAGTGTAACAATATATTTTCCAGTGATACATGTTTGGAACATGTGAATAGACAGAAATTGCACTGCTCTTGGGATCAGCCTTCCTTCTCCAAACAAATTGCTTGTCCTGTTTGCTTTCCGGTGCTGGACGTGGTGTGCAACAAAATGAGAGAGGAACCAAACCAAAATCATATAGGTCGATTGGATGCTGAGGATCTCATCTCCCTAAAATGGAGTTGCTTAAACCAAACCAAAATCAGCCAGGTCAATTAGACGCTGAGGATCGCATCCCCCTAAAATGGAGTTGCTTAAACCAAACCAAAATCAGCCAGGTCAATTAGACGCTGAGGATCGCATCCCCCTAAAATGGAGTTGCTTAAACCATCAGTGTGAAAGGACACAGAAAGAGAAATAAAATGGGTGTAAAGGGAATGGTAGCCAGCAGCAGGTCAGCTCCTGGAGGGTGAGGAAGTCAGAAGCAGCTGTGACTACAGGTGTTTACCGCATGGAGGGGATGTGTGAATTACCTCCAGGGCTTGGCAGCAGGTCAGTGCCTTCAGCAGGAGTGTGTGCGTGTTGACAGCCCTGTCCACGCACTCAGTGCTGCTGGTCCTTGCCTGCCTGCTCGCCTGCCCTAGGGAATCTGGGCTGATGCCACGTGGCAGAACTGCACAAAGGGACAGGAGTTGAAAGGAGGTTGCACTTTTTTAAAAGCTTGAGAAATGCTGCTTTGGTGCAGTTAACTCCCCCCAGGCTCTGTCCTGAGGACAACTACCCCTAATATAAAGTTATTTCAGCAAAGTGAGATGATATCAGATGTTTGCAGAGCATCCATTATCCTAAGGACTAAACGGAGTGACACTTGAGCTGCTGACCTGTGCACCCAGAATAGCACCTTCACGCTTGGGTCTCTTCCCTTCAGTAGTATTACATGTGTCAGCACCACCTAACTAGGACCCAGACTGCAGCAATAAGACTGGAAGGTTTGCGTGTGGCAGAGGAAAGCATACAGAGATAAATATGCTCTCCATGTTGCAAAAAAAAGAAAAGCCACAAAACCCAGAAAGCAGCAGAGTGAAGCTGTAGTCCAACTCCGTCCCATTCGATGTGTGTGCAGATAAACCACAACCAAGTACATAATAACTGAAGTGAAAGTGAATAGACAGAAATGCAAACCTTTCATACATGTTTCAGGAGCCAAGAACCAGCAACAATTCAACTTAGCATGGTGTAACTTCAACTTCAGGAAATAAAGCTCCCAATTTTCCTTAAAGGGAGTTGTTTTTTTTTTTCCCCTTATAAATTTATCAATACTAATTCAGGAGTTTGGGGTAGGAAAAAGTGAGTTCTGAAGCCACCTCCTCTAGAGAAAATCTGATTTGCACACCTCACTGTAGTTTTGCGTTTGCCTTTTTTCTCCCTTTCTTCTCCCAGGGGGAGAAATGTTTCTTACATTTGTGAATTATTTTTCCTTTTGTTCAACAAGAAGAGGAAAGAAAAGACTTGGCAAGAAAAAGTCAGAGAAGGGGACTTGAATTAACATAGTTTCAAACTGAGCCCCTGAAGAAATTACTGAGTCAGAACTTTTTCACATCCCATGTAAAACTTGGATAACTGAAACATTTGCAAAATTTGTCACAAGGGAAGTTGAGAGTGTGTCCATGGCAGCAAGAGGACTGACAAAGTAAATCCTTACCAACTCTATTTTTTTTTTTTAATAATAAGAGATTTCTAGATTTCAAACCTATCTTAATCTACTTCTTCGATTCTTGGCTTGCATAAATC
Source organism: Ramphastos sulfuratus (assembly GCA_013399055.1). Classification (NCBI taxonomy): domain Eukaryota; kingdom Metazoa; phylum Chordata; class Aves; order Piciformes; family Ramphastidae; genus Ramphastos; species Ramphastos sulfuratus. Next base: position 198,960 of record WBNM01046137.1, read on the forward strand.
AACCTGCATCCTTTAAGCTGGGACACAGATTTATACCTGCACCTCAGACGTCACCTAGGCTGCAGTAGCTGCCGTCGTGCTGGATCACCCCATGCCACAGCCAGCAGTGCAGGCAATGCAGCTGCCTACCACCCTTGTCCTGCAAGATGACCTATTTCCAGCTAGCAGGGGAGAAGCCACCCTGGTGAAGCTGTAGCCCACATCCCCATTTCCAACGCTCTACCTTGACACCACTTCTCTTCTGCAGACATACAGGAGGTGGAGCTCCGAAGGTAGAGGTGGGAGACGGGGCCACGATGCCCCCATGATTGCCTACGATGCCCTGCTGGGCTGCGGTGGGGACTGGACAGAGCTCTGCAATCGCTCCATGTTCCACGGAGGTGAGAACCCCCTGTGCCTCCCAACCCCTGCTCTGTCAGTTGGGATAGGAGAGAGAAATCCTGGCTGTCAGCTGCCACTGTTGGCCAGTCTGCCACATTGCCTGTTATATCTGCGTTCCTGGCTTTACCCCCTAAATTGGCAGCAGTTGCCAAACAAGCCATTTATGGTGCTTTTCAAATGTTGCTCCAGCTATATCTCATGGTTTCACTAGAGATGTATGAAAAGAAAATCCAGTGCAGCTTTGTGCTGGAGTCCTCCACAGAAGATATGGACCTATAAATGCAGAGGAAGGCCACAAGGATAATCAGGGGATGGAACAACTTTTCTATAATGAAAGGCTGAGAGAGTTGGGGTTGTTCAGCCTGGAGAAGCATAGGCTCCAGAGAGACTTTACTGTGGCCTTTTGGTACTTAAAGGAGTGCTATAAGGAAGATGGAGACATTTCTTTTAGCAGGGCCTGTTGTGACAGGACAAGGCATAATGGCTTTAAACTAAAAGAGGGTAGATTTAGACTAGATATAAGGAAGACTTTTTTTTTTTTTTTTTTTTTTTTTTTTTTTTTTTTTTTTTTTGTGTGTGTGTGTGTGTGAGGTTGGACAGGGCTCTGAGCATCCTGGTCCAGTTATAGAAGTCTCTGGTTATTGCAGGGAGGTTGGACTAGATGGCCTTTAAAGGTCTCTTCCAACCCAAACCATTTTATGATTCTATTTCGTTTGTAAAGGGGTAATATATTCCCTCGCCAAAAGTGAGTGCCTTTGGCAAGGCCACCTTTTAACTGCACATACTGAAACCAAATGAGGGGAAAAAATAATGCAGCACCTAATCAAGCAGCAGGCAGATAAAATCTAGCACTTAGAGGGACACAATTAATTACTTTTACAGCTTTGCAACAGATAACCGTTTCGTTGGCAGTCACATCCTGATGGGCTTTTGAGAAGCACGGGGTAGCTGCAGGGCGAAAGATGCTCCCTGCTTGGTGGGAGCCCTTCGCTGAGGCTCTGGGCTGCTCAACTGCCCTGACGCAGTGGCGAGCTCTCGCAGACCCTTGCTGCAGATCCTGGCAGGCATGAACCTGAGTGCACTGCGTGGGGCATTGGTTCTAGTCACCACAGCTAGGTATTTTAAAGCATATACTGTGCTGTAAGGAAGAAAGGGACACTATCGGTGTAGCAAGGCCCCCTGCAATTAATCTTCCTTCCTTTTCCCTGACAATGGCTAGCTGCTTGCAAGAGCTGTTGTGTTGGAGTGGGTTTTTGCCAAACCAAATAAACACCTAGCCCAGAGGCGTTATCGTGTGCCTGCCTTGGTGCCCATCCTTTCTGGGATCTTTCTGGGGCATTCATCCTCACCTGCACTGCCAGAGGCAGGACAATGGATTAGGACTGACCCACCTGACATGCCCATACCATGCTCCATCAGTGGCTTCTTATGTCCTCTTCTGCACAGTGAAGCTTTTGGTTGTGTATGCAAAGGTGACACTGAGAGACCATTGCAATTGTGCTTAAACTTGCAGGTGAAAGCGCAGCTACTGGGTCTATCGCTGCTTGCCTGTATGGGTTGCTTTATGGCCTAAGCAAGGTCCCCAAAGGCTTGTACCAGGACCTGGAACAACGGGAGAGGCTCGAGTACTTGGGCGAGAATCTTTATCGTCTATCCATGGAGGAAAAGTAAAGCAGTTTCTGCCATTTTCTCTTTCTATAAAGACTATATCAGACCCTGTAGATAACTGATTGATGTCCAAAGAAAATGAATTAGCCAAGAGCTAGTCTAAAAGGATGTATGTAGATTGTGTGCAAGCAAAGATAGCTGAATTGTTCAAGACTGATTAGATATCTATGGTCTTTGTGGATTTTTTTACAGATGTAGAGATTTTTGAGTATAAAGAGTGCTGCTTAAACCAGTGAGATAAGCTCAAATGGAGACGAACAAATAAAACTTCTTTTGACTGATTTCAGTCTAACTTGCTATAATACCACTTTCTAAACAGCTGTGACCAGCAATTATATATGAAATTAATTTTCAGAACTAATGCTTTCCTGCAGAACTAATGGTAGTAGCCACTTATGGGGATATGCTCTGTGTATTTTACAATCCTTTCACCACTGTGTTCCTCCTTATTCTCAAATCTAATGTGTCTGTGACACTTGTAAACCTAATGTCTCACGGATTAGCTTTTAATGAACCACTGATCCCCTCATCAGCACAGTGGTGCAAGGTATTGTTACATTAGAAGCTTCCAGAAAAGGAAAAGCCAACACTAAAAATACTCTCAAATAACAGCGTATCATCAGTGTGTCTAAAATTTCTGATTTATGCTTTTATTCTTCCTCGGTTTTCAGAACAAAATCTTTTTAGAAAGATATAACTGGCTGAAATATTTGTAAATAAATTGATCTTACACTGTTTTCTAAGCATCATTCTTTATTTTTAGACCTAGCAGATTATATGTTGCTGTATCAATATCAGAATTTTTGGCTGAGGTCTTCAAGCAGTTGTAGCAGGTCAGCAGTCAGACTGTGACACATTTCACTAGTCTGAGCACCACAAAAACCTCAGCAGGAACACAGTTACAACTGTTTTAGTTTTTTTCTTTTCCCTTTNAAGAATACCAACAAACTATGGTTCAGTTAAAAGTTGCATGCATTAGACAAACTCCAGTGAAGGAGATTCTGATGCCTCCTCAGCAGCACAGGCACAAATCTGGAATCTTCAATGAAACAACATGGAAGAAGCAAGTGCAGAATTTGTCCCCAGTGTTTAACCTTGTGTATAACCTCAGAAGCTCAGAGACAGGTCTATATTTCTAAACTCCACTGTGACTGATTGCCTACACAGTGTTGGTTTCTCCTGTCTTTCTCCAGCTGCTGAACCGCGTTTTAAAAAGATAGCTAAAAATACATAAGTACTTTCCTACTCCTTTTTCCATGCAAGCAATTGCTGGAATCATCACTGGGATGTTATGTGGCAGAAGGAGGAGCAGGTGATCCCTGTCGTTATGAGTAGTGGCCTGCATGACAATATCCTTATGAAAAGGTTTTCCATGGTATCGGCTGCTTCACACGCTGCTGTTCTAGCATGTTTTCTCTCGGCAGCTTTGCAACGTGCTTTTGTGTTTGCTTTGGAGAGAGGTTAAATCAAAAGGAGCTTTTCTGTCAGTAGCTATTGATTTAACAGAACACCAAGACTTTTTAGAAACATTCCTTCTAGTTTAGGATGCCTCTAGCATACCCATAATACATTTAGCAGTAGAGAAGAGGGAAGAATGTATCCTGCATGAAGTAGGAGTTCTTCAAGTATTTTGGCTTTTCCTCTTCCTTTAGAAAAACAACCACACAAAAGAATGAAGAACATTTCTAACTATTCCCACTTTACCTTCTATCCAGGCTGGGGAGTACCATGTTTTTGTTTTTTTTCCAGAGGCAAATAAGAGAATCTCATTTAAAGGTGATTCTCAAAAACAACCTAGAAAGCATGTTTTTTTGCACCTGTTAAGATGAGTGTTGGCCACCACTTCATTAAACACACTATAAAGCTCCATGCATCACCCTGAGCAAGGCTGAGCTGCTCCCAGTTGCCTTCCTTATCCAGGAGCAGGTTGTTGGGTCAAATACCACACAAGTTGGGCAGTGATAAGGTGCCCAGGGATGAGAGGGCCTACAGGACACAGCACCTCCCATATTCCAGCTCGTCTGCAAGTTGGACAGCATTTTCCAAATTTTTTCCCATCTTTTGATGAAGTCTCTGTAGTGCTTGGGACTCTCCTGCCCATTCTCCTGCCCTGAGTGCTGCTCCCACAGCAGCTAGTCCTTCAGGCTGCCAGAGTGTGCAACTTGGTGGTTGGATATTTAGCATGTAATTCAGGGTCAAGAAACAGGGCCTGCTAATCTCCACAGCAGAAGGAGTAAATCAGAAACACCTGCAGATGTACAATTTCAGCAAATGCCACAGGATGCCACCACCCCCACTACACTGCAGCCTCCAGACCCCTAGCAGAGCAGAAATGCAGGAGAGCATTGGTACAGGCAGGGCTGGGGGAAAGTGTAGGCTCCTCTCCCTCCACAGTGGCATGGCAGCTCTCCTCTGCTCTGCAACATGACAGTGTCTACTGCAGAGGTCCTTCTGGAATGGTCAGCCAGTGGGATAGGGTTGCACTGCTCCCCGTTAGCATATCAGGCTGTTGCCACTCCGATGCTGCCATGATAAGTGTTGCCAAAGAACCCATAAATAAATAACTAAGCTGCCTGTCCTGTGTATCTTACTTATTCATGGGCCAAGAAGACAGGAAATATTGAAGTGCAAGTGGTCTCTGTTCTAGACACTTTAAGCCATGCAGCAGCAGTTTCAGAAACCAGCAGCACATTAAGGATGCATCACACACATTAAAATGTCTCCAAGAAAGGAGAGAGGCATGAAGGCTAAAGTCCATGTTAGATCACTTCACAGCATCAGGAAGAAGCCCAAGGATTTGCCTTGTCATCTGGCATAGCTCACATCACTGGGGAGTGACTTCTGCTGGTGTAGGATTCCCTCTGTGCATAGAATCATAGAATCAACCAGATTGGAAAACACCTCCAAGATCATCCATTCCAACCTATCACCCAACCCTATCCAATCAACTAGACCATGGCACCAGTTCCTCCCAAGTACAGGTGCAACCAGAGTTCACTGGTGACTATTATTAATGGTATTGATTGGTCACACAGTTCAAGAGCAGCAGGATGAAATTTGGTGAAGAAATATCAGGGATGATGTCTTGGCCTATTGAAAATTATGGTCATTCTCCCAAACCTGAGAAACCCTCTGACTTTGACCTACTTCCCCATGTGGAAAGCATGATGTCTTCCAAACAGTGAGACAACACAGACACATCACTACCCATGTTTTCTGTGGTGGTCTCAGTAATTCGTTTAATTGTACCACATCCCTTGCACAGAACACATTTCTGATTTACATGGTCATGACACTGGTTTGCAGGTGAGGTCATCTTGGAAGAACTGAAGACACTGTAAATAGGTACCATAGCTGTTTGCTCATTTTCCTCTGCTTGCTAATGAATATGGATCAAATATTCAGTCCCTGCAACATGTCTTGGTACTTAAGGCAATGCAGCATTCCCACGAATGCTGCATTCCAGATGGCAGCCTATAAGTATGCTCTAATGCAAAGAAAAAGGAAAATCTTAAACAGGGCTCACCAGTAATATAATTTAATGAAGGTGTCCCAATTCTATAGTTCCTGAGTGATTAATTACTGTGAATATTCCTTGAAGAAAGGCCCAGATCTTCTTTGCTTCACAACCAGTAGCAGTTTGGCTATGTTGACCTCACTGAAAGCTGGACAGGTCCCTGTTTTACTGTGGTTATTTACTGTGTCCAAAGTAATCCAGAAGGGCACCTTGTTCCACTGCTGTTTCTAAGAGAGCAAAGACGGACCTAAATCATGCTGATTGATGGCTCCACATGTGTTTCTGAACACATTAGGTACTTCTTATAGAGGAGCAGTCAGGTCTTCTGCCACAGCAAATTACCAGTCAAAATGTCAGCAGATTAGCTATAGGAAGGAGAATGAACTGGGGTATTTTTAGCCAGTTATATACTGAATTCTCTTTTTGTCTTTATTCTGAAAATTCCCATTGTTGTGACAATGAGAATCTTGGTGTAACATGGGAGCCTCCTCCTAGCCTGTGATCAATTCACTAGGGAAAGAGTAGTGGTTACTGCATAATATACGTGGGAGTCTGCACCTGTGCTGTGGTGAAATGTGATTATTCCCAATCAAACCCTACAAAGTATTGTTTGTCACACTAGGCACAGGCCAGTTGTCACACTTTTTTCTTTTATTGTCCTTTAAAAATATCTGCAAGTCATTATAAATAGACCTTCTTCCATTTAACATGACAACTTCATCCCACTGCTGAGGGATGCAATTCTCAATATGTGCACTTGAAACGCAGCCAAGTGGAATCCAAATGTCATGACCTGGCTGAATGAGGACCAGACCCCCACTCTGCAGTCTCCACAATACTTCAATGAGGGTTTGGGTCCAATTTCTGCCAGAGTCTGTGGGGTCCCAGCTGCTAGGGCACAACTGGGCTTAACCCAACCTTTCCAGGCTGACACTCCCTAAAGGATGAGCTTCTTTGCAGTCTTTCTTAATTTTCCACATGTGGGCTTGATTTAAATAAATTTTTATTCCACTTCTACTCGTAAAAAATTAATCCACTCACTGTATGCAGGCTACATTCTCTGCATGTAGCTATTCCACTGCACAGTGAAGTAACCTTCAGCTTCTCATGATATCAGAAAGATGACACCTCTTGTTTTCCCTCCCAACCCCATCTATTGTTATGGACTTCATGTTCCAGCTTTTGTGCTGAGTTCAGTATTTTATTTAGTAACTGATCCACACCAATTAAAGTATTGTCTAAATCCCCAGCTGTCCAAAGGCCTGGTTCTTCAAACTCAAGTGGACGTCCAACATACCAACCTTCTTCCTTCAGACTAAAGTGGGCCATAATCAAGGGACATTGCCAGGCTTGCTATTCTCATACAAACTTTCACAAGACAGATTTAAGAGTATAGTCCTGATGTGGGATTTGAATGCAGTCGAAAGCAAATAATGCAAATCCTATGGAGTTTTTTCAATTTGGGGAAAGTACCTACTGACTTCTAACCCGTACCAGTAGCAAAAACTATCAGTGGCACATTTGTTCCACTCAATCTTTTGTTTTAGTGGTTTGAGTTTGTTTTTATAGCCCAGAGGCAGGACTACATTTTCCTGTTAATTGCATTATCATCATATTTGTCTTTGCCTACACTTGACCTGTCAGGAGAGGAACACACCTTTGATCTTGCCCTTTTATTAGGACATGTAAATAGTAAATGAGTGAGGAGTGGCACAGAGAAGATGCAGTCACCCCTACTAGTGTTGCTTGCTCCCCTAAGTGCTTCTGCTGGCCAAAAAACACAGAAGAAAAAAGACAATGGTGCTGTGTGGGACTGTGTGAATTCCTGTGTGCTCCTCCTACGCCGCAGCTCACGGAGCTTGTAAAGCACTTTGCATGTTTTTTAACAGGCCACTAACAACAACTCTCCTGAGAAGTTCTAAATAGAAGCTTTTTTTTTTTTTTTCCCATTTTACGTGTGGCAGCATGCCATTAAAGTAGCGCAAGGAGGTAGCAGCAATGTTGATTAAGTTGAAAAGAACATTTGTGTTTTCTTTTACACAGCACAAAAAGCACGCACTTTTGTGGAGGTGATAAGATGCTGGTAGACCCTTTGGTGCTGAAGAAGAAGCTTGATAGGATGGCAACAGAGCAAGGGGCCTTTGCTGTTCTCAGCAGCCTGCTGCTATACGTCACCGAGCTTGCACATGGCGATCCAGAGCTCAGCAGAAAGAGGGCAAAATGGGCAGAAGGTAAAGAAAACAAGGTGAGTTATAACCAGCCATGTCCAGTTCCAAACAGGGGCCAGTATCCAACCAGATTTCAGCTCTTGCGATCCAGGTTTCTGAACACCAATCGTGAGCCATACACCAAGAAAAGAAGAGAAGTTGGCAAATTGGTCATTAAAGAGAAGCTGTGGGTGTGCAGGGCTGGTAACAGGCTGGACAGAAGCAGAGACGGGAAAGGAGATGGAAAATTGGCAGAGGAGGATGCAGAGACAAGAGCCAATGAGAGGGCCAGGTGGAGCTGTGCAAGTGGGAAGAACACAGTGAAGAACATCCTGAAGAAATTTTTAGCTGCTGAAGAAAAAGAAGCCAAGGAGAAGACTCCAAGCTGGAAAACAAAGGGACCAAAGAGTGGCTTGCCAAAAATAGTCAACAAGAGTTCGATGCTGTCCAAACTGAAGGAGAAATTTGAACAAAGCACTCTGTGCTCAGCTGCAGAGGTGAAAGCATCGCTCTTGCACAAAGGCGAGAAAAAGACTAAAAACTTCTCAAACAGAAGAACCATTCGTAAGCCAGAGGTCAGGGTGCTGCGCACGGCAGCCATGACAGCCACTGGGATAAACAGTCCAGAGTCACAGTATTTAGTGTGCTCCACGGTCCCAGTGCCTAGACTCAGCATCGCTACCAAAATTAACCGTCCTTGGAGCTGGTCAAAAAATAATGCCACAAAGCAGTCTTTTGGTCATGACGCACCACTGAAGGAAGAGGAGTGGTCCAACATAGAGCTTGGTGAGAACAAAACACTGTCAGATGCAGCACAGGGCAGAGAGGACAAAGGAGAGTTATCAGTGGCACCCAAGATCATGTCTGATGCAGAGAACTGTGCTGAGGCTAATACAGATCCCACAAAGCAAGGATCCAGCTTTAAACCTTCTACTAGCCCTAAAACCAGAGCTCTTTCAGACTGCACTCCTCCCTTGCCTGAGTGTAGTCTATACGGTGACCATAATAACACACCAGCTGGGCCCGATACATCTTCACTGTTGGGGACTACCAATGGTGTGCAACATGTTAAGGAGGACAGCCCACCTTCTAACTTGCCTTACTCTAACACAGTTGAAGGACCCTATCTGCAAAGACCTCAGGATACTAAAACAGATGAGATTCCTGAAATAACTATGTACCTGTGCAGTTCAGAGGAAGCTGACACAGAGCTCACAGAGCCAGAAGAGGATCCTTTCTTTGCAGACCAAAAATGTTTTCCCGAGCAGAAAGCACTGGAAAACATTCTGCCATTTCACTCTTCAGGAGTTCAAGCATCTTGTGAAGTTGATCCTCCAGTGGAGAATCGACAGCTAAGTCACCTAACACCAGCTTCTCGCAAAAGGCTTCCAACAGCCCAAAAAGAGGCACCAGGTTTAAGAGGCAGCTGTCCTGAGGAATTCAAAGAAGGAGGAAAATATCATAGCGAAGACAAAATATTTTCTGCTTCTATCAAAAATGGTAGTGATGTGCCAATTAAAAAGGAAGAGGAGAATAGAACATCGAACAATCAAATACAAAATGAATCTAAAACCAAGCAGCCACAGCCTCCTCAAACAGCCAAACTACAAAGCAACTTTGATAACTCTGATGCAGACATGTCAAATCCAGATGGAAATCGGACCAAACCCACACTCTCCTTAAACGTGAGCCAGAAGCAGAAGCCTGATTCTGCAGAAGAGAATAGCTCTTTTCATTCAGAAGAGACACAAAGCCCTTTGCCAGATGACCCTGTGAAGCACAGTTTCTATATTGCAGAAGAATTTGGGAAGGACAAATTATCTTCATCAAATGAAAATATGAATCATGCAAGCAATCACAATCTGCACAGAAGTGCCTTAACTGGCCTGGAGACCTGTCACAAGCCATCCAAATCTTTCATTCACCGTGAAGAGGCTACCGCAGAAGAAATGCCCTGGCCCGATGCTGAGGCATGGCCGTCACCCTCCTCGACCCTTTTACCGACACCAATGAGTGGGATTGCAGAACAAAGGCTCCATCACACTCTTGGAAATCAACCAGCCCTTCCTCCTATTGATCTGGTAAGACAGGGAGATGATGGTGTGGGAGATAAGCATGCCAGTCATGGCTGTGAGAAGCATCCACCACTCTCTTCAGGTGAGCTGACAAACTGTGGGAATGATACAATGACAGAGGAGACAACTGCATGTGATTTTAAGAACCAAGTTCTGCCTCCAAATCATGCAACAGAAAATGAAAGCTCCTCAGCTGAAGAGGCAAATACATGTCAGGGATTTGACAATCATCTCTCACTTGCAACCAAGGAACCTGGAAATCACGAAAATAAACCCAGTCTAGTAAGAAAGCCCTTTTTACCCTTGGAGAAGAACCGAACACCAACTTCAGATGATACCACAAAGCAGGGAAATGAGATGCTGGAAGAGAACCTGTTTCCTCCACCAATGAAATTGGTCTCAGGCCAGGAGAAACATGTGGAAGATAGATATAATGTCTCCAAACATACAAGTGATAAGGAATTGTCAACAGGTGATGACATGATGTGTGACAGTGATAGGATGGAGACAGAGGAGAGAGAAGAGAGAAAAGTCCTGCATAACTCTGGGGAGGAACAGTTATTCACACCAAGTGATATAGTGGATCATTCTTTGAATGAGAATAATGCTCACAGACCTCAAACACTCCATTTGCCTTTGTTAGAGGATGATACCAGCTTTCAAGGAGCAAACAAGTCTGAGCAGAGTTTGAAGCATCTAACACCTTCAATAGATTTTGTGAAACATGAAAATGACATGGCAGCAGATGAGAACATCCACTGCAATAATGAGAAACACCAGCTGTCTTCATCAAATGAACCAATAAAACATGCAAATGACAGTGCAGGGGTAAAAAACATCAAGTCAAACTTTGACATTTATTCAACGCCACCAAGACAGGAGAACAGGTCTACTGATGAGGAGAGTATCCCTCAGGATTTGAAAAATGAGCCAGCGCAACATAAAAAGAGTCGTGAAGCAGAGGAGAATACTTTGTGTAATCATGAAAATCAAATACCATTATCAGATCTATTGGTGACACAAAATGAGATGTCACCAGATGACTCTGTAAAGCCTGAAACTAAGTTGGCCAAAAAGAAGACTCAACATATCTCTGAGAAGCTCCAACCAATGTCTCCAAACATAGCGCTGAAGCCTCAAGAAAGAAGCCTTTCAGGAGAAAGGAAGCAAAAGACACCAGCAGGAGAGGACACCAGGCCACCTGGAACAAAGACTGTAAGAGAGGATAATGAGCACCAGCACTCTGGGAAGTACCAACTACCACCTCCAAGAAAATCAGCAAAGTGTGAGGAAAACACTCAAGGTGGAGAGGAAACAAGATATGAAGATTTTGTAAGGCCTGATATGAATGCTGCAAAAGGGAATAACAAACTTCCAAGTTCTAAGAAGTACCGATCAGCATCGTCAGAAGCATTGGTTAAGCCTCAAGAAAAGAATACTCCAGAACAAAAGCAAGAAACATCAGACTCTCCAGGCTTTAAGAAGCCTGATATTGGTAATGTGAAAGAAAAAGATGGAGATTCAAATTCCAAGGTGTTACCCTCTTCCAAAAAAGTGGAGAGGTTTCAAGGAAAAAATACATCAGGAGACAGAAAGCAAAAGATGCCAGCAGCAGAGAACATCAGATCACCCAAAGCAAAGGCTGTAAAAGAGGATGAAAAACACCAGTGTTCTAGGAAACCTCAGATGCCTGCTTCAAGTAAATCATCAAAGCCTGAGAAACGTACTCCAGAAAAAGATAAAACCCAGACTGTACCTGAAAGTTTTACAAAGTCTGATGCAAGTGATGCAAAAGATAAAAGCAAAGATCCAGGTTTTGGTACACGTCCGCCCCCACCTTCAATTTTGCTGATGAAACCTCAAGGAAGGAACACCGCAGCCAAAAGGAGGCAATCACCGCCACCACTTGATGAGAAAACTTTGTCTAAAACTGACAATCCAAAAATGAAGAATGAACCTGAAAGAACAGAGAAATATCAGCTACACTCTTCAGCTCAATCAAAGAAGTGCAGAAATGATGGCTCAGGAAAGGAAGGCTCTGTGGGTAATTTAAAGAGCTATCAGCCACTATTGTCAGGTGATGATGCAAATTGTGAAAGCAATATAATCCCAAAAGAGATCAGTTTGTCTAACAGAGAGAAGTCCCCCAAATCATCTTCATTTCATGTTGCATCACAAGATGAGGAAAATCCTTCTGGAAATAGAAAAAAGCCGCCCGGATTTAAGAAGTACCAAGCCCTCTCATCAAAGAATTTGGTGAGGTGTAAAAGCGATGCTGCTGAAGGGAGGGACACTTGGCAGGCAGCTGGCAAAACAAGTGCAAAAGAAGCAGAACTGGAGGACTGCTCTAAAGCAGCGTCACTCTCAAAATACACAGTGGAAAGCTACAGTGAAAGACCCTTAGATTCACCTTTCAAACCTTTGGTCATTAGAGTAACTGACACATTTAAACATCACAGCTAAAATGATATGGCTACAGCTTAAGCAAGAACTTACAACTGATCATGCCACTGACTCTCTCAATCTTTCTTTTTTCCCCTTTACTCTTCAGAGCATTAATATTATCATTTTTTAATCACAAGGACATTGATGTGCATCTATCTGAGCTGGGCCTTTTTCCTTTCTTAAACTTTAGCCTGAAGACATGAATTAAATTAATCACTGCAAGTGAATTAGCTAATCACTGAATTAATCATCAGTTTATAAATTAAATATGAGAAGGGCTTTGAGATGGGTGTGAATTTAGTCCTGCTCCAGACTCTCCTTGCTAACTAGTGGGTTTTGTTTGTAACAAAGGAGACTGCTCAGGGTGAACTCTATTTGTATTTACTTAATCTAATGAAACTCCACTAGCACTTCTTCCAGGAATGGTGGGCAAGGCAGTGTCAGCTTTAATTAAGTAAAAAGAAAACCACACTTGTTCTAAACTCTCTATTTGCACAGATTAACAGGAACTGTTGCTCTATTGCTGCACTGAGTGATGCTGTTAGGAGAATTAGGAAGGGAAGGAGGGTAATGCTTCATTTGTCTGCAGAAAAACATAAAGACATTGACGCTACAAGAGGATTTACTGCAAATGCAAATGTCCAGCCTCATTAATATTAATATTGGAGGAATGGTGATTTCATCTCTGAAGCTATTTGCACTTTGCCATACACTGTATACATTATTGTTGTAAGGACACACCATTTCAAGGGGTTCTTAATTACTGCAGATGTACATGCAATAAATGTCAGAGCTCAGAAACGCTCAATACTGAAAGGCCTTGAGGACCTCTTTGGAGGGCAACATAAGCCAGAGAGACTCAACACCTTGCCAGGGCAATTCAACTATTCATGGGACATCTGCCCCACTTTGAATCTTAAGGCACACAGACATGAGGCAGGTGCCTGGCTCACATAAAAAGTCTTAGGAAGTGTTTATTTCACAATGTAGTGTGAAACAGAGCAATAAGAAGCAGTTTACATGAGAGAAACCCTGTTTTGGAGAAGTGAGGGTAGGGTTGCTGCTTTGGGTATCATTACAAAGCTGTCACAGACAGAAATCTTACAGAACCGCTCTCCCTCACACCAGTTTAGCTTGGTGGTGTACCTGCACTTTCAGGACAAATTCACTGTGGAGGAACCCTAAAGGCACATCCTAAGGACCCTCCTTCAGAAAGTTGTAGAGCTATCCAGAAAGAGAGTTTGCACAAGTGAGGTCTTGCTTCCCCATGGCAGTGACTTCCCTTCAATTTTTAAGATGCTTTCCACAACCACACTTGGTGCAGCTGAAGGCTGGCTGTTACTCCAGCATAAGCTGGCAGATAGCCTTCACCCATTGTCAGTAAGGCAATGAGGACAAAAGCAGGCTGGCAGTAAGCTGAGATCAAGTCTGTTTGCCAGTGCAATATGCATGAGTCGCATTCGTGACTATTGGGCTGGACCTGCTGGGGATAGTACTGGGAGGAATTGGGGACTTGAACATCATGTCCCCTGACTACTGAAGATGTTTAGACTTGATATCTTTTCCTTCAAAACATCCCAAGAATTAGGGTTTCTGGCATCTGGAGGCTCACAAAATTAAAACCACATATGTATATCACACTGGTCCTCAAAACAGAGGCTAAATGGAATTTGTTGGATGTACAAGACTGCCCTTCTGTGCAGAGGTGTGCTTCATCCACTGAGCTTTCATGAGCTGGCAGCCATAAAGGCCACTTCGTACTAAATCTAAACCATAATTTACTTTTTATTGTCCATGATTTCATTTCCCATTTGAGAAAAGTTCTTACAACAAAAAGCATTTGTACCATACTTGAACAGCAAATTCTCTTTTAGTTGGCTTCTCCTGCAGTACAGGACAAGCCATTTTAATTTTTGTCTTTCTAATCTTTTAAAAGAAATTAAAAACGTTTGTTTTTTTCCCCCGCTCATATCCACACCTGCAAGTATCACTATGCTGTCACAAATCAAAGGACATCTGTCTGTCAGATATTAAGAAGGTACTTCCCAAGAGAGCTAGTCAGTGCATAACAGGAGTCTTCCAACTCTTCTAATTTGCACCTTCAGTGCCTGTTTTTCTCAACAAAGACACAGCACTAGGAGACTCAGGTGCAGCAGCCTATGTTTAGGACAAATCAGACAGAGTTATCTTGTGGGAGTTAACTTTTAGGTGTCTTCATGCCTTAATCTCTGCTTGTAAAACATAAATCATCTGTCCAAGTCAATTGATCATTCCTTCCTGAAGTGCATTTAAAATGTGATAGAGATTTGCACTGAATGCATCCTTAAGGGTAATGCTTCGTCTAAGCAAACCACTGAGTTTTGTTTCAGGATTAATTCACAATTAATCCTCCAGGAAAAAAGAGATTAAAGACACACAAATTACAGTGACAATGGCTAGAACAACAGTAGAAGACCAGTATTGCAGTGTATTGGAGGCAACAGACCAAACCAAGCGATTCCAGACAATGCTGGCAGGAAATTTAGCACTAGTGATAAGCAAAGAAATGCCAGAAACTGATGTCTTGGAAGGAAATACACAGATCTACATCATTTGTGCCAAAGGGTGTGCAAATGGCAAGGCTTGAACCTTGGTGACATCCTTGCCCAAGGGAGATGCACAATAAAAAACAGAGTTTTGTGTCCAGTGCCCAGGAATCCTTCCCGGCCTCCTTTGCCCCAGGAGGAGAGGTTCTGTGTCTCTGCTCTCCTTTAAGCACATCTCCAGACCTGTCACAGAAGAGGCAGTGAAGGGACCCCTGCCAGGCTGCTATTTCACTTTGACTAAGTAACAGATATTTTTGATGTGTCTACTGGCATGTCTCTTGGCTTTGATAGTTTTGCATGGCGGATACAATTCTGTACACTTAGGTCCTTCCATCATAGCTTTACTAAAGCAGATCTTTCAAGGCAAGCAGCAGTCAAGGTCCTTGGCCCTCACTAAATGTAGCAAGATTGTATTTTACCAGTTTTAGTAATGTTTCCTTAAAGCCTTGGCTTAGCAATAGATAGACAATTAAAATCAGGCTAGGCACATGGAAAATAAAGGAAAACCAAAGTTTAGGCAGGAAGGGGGTTTCACAGTCATCCCTCTGTGGCAATATAACTTGTAACTTGAAATTCTTACAGAATTAGCCTCTCGTAGGGATTTTTTTAAGCAGGCTGGGCAAAATGAATGACAATGTAACATCCTTGGGCATGCCATTTGCTTTGGATTCTCTGTAGTGCAGCATTCCAGGAGATTTTGAAAGCCTGGATAGAGGAAATGTTTAAGGGGAATCCTGACTCTAGGCTGTACTTGGGGCACCTGAAGAGTCATAGCTGAAGAAATAGGTCTGGGGGGAGTTAAATGTTAAGTGGTGGGGTTGAGGTCAGGGTAAGCAGAGAAGACAGACAGGCTTCCAGCAGCAGTCTGTCAGAATTTTTATGTCCTCTCTAATTAGACTACAGTAAAAATCTCCCCTAGCACTTCACATCAGCAGAACACCTCTCAGGTGGGCTTCACAAAAGTATTGATTTGGGACAATTTAGGTAACCAAGTATGGACCCGAAAACTTCTGTACACTGGAGTCCCATTACAGTCTCTTTCCTGCTGTCAAACACTGAATCATCTCTAACTGCTCCATTCACCCTCCAACAATTTTGACCACAAACCTTTACCTTTGCTCCCCAAACTCAACACTAAGCTATTCTCTGGATATGTCTCACTTTCCCTCCATCCCCTACAGCCATGCAGCCCTCAAATGAGGTGATTTGGGCTGAGTCAGGCACCCTCAGGCCTCAGAGTGCCAGCCTGATAAAGAGACTGTCACTTTTTCCAAAAATTTCATGAAGTAAGTGGAATTTTTCTGTGACTTCAGGCTCTGAAAGAGTTCAGAAGGCCCAGTGGAAGAGCTGAGAGCTTGCTTTCTCCCCATCTCAAACAGATCTGCTAAACCATGCTGGATGAGCACTGTTTCTCTGAAACTGTAATGAAGAGGTCCTGATTGCTGATTTGTTTGGGCTTTTTGTATTTATGTTGAAAGAAAGTCTGTAAACTGTACCTAAATGCTCTCAGCAAAAAGAGCCCAAACCCCAGTGGAAGAACTCAGGCTAGTGATGCACCATGCGGTATAACTGCTCCACATTAAAGTTAGGAAGTGTGTCACTGCTTTACTCCAGATGTCAAAACCAGGAAGAAGCTGTGGTGTTTGATTCCAAGTTGTTTGTATGAAACAAATAAACGGCAACAACAACAACAAAATTAATAAATGCACACTTCTGGCTCTTAACTATGAAATAATTTAGTAATTTATCACCGTCTAAAGTCGTTCCTCTGACATTGCACATGACAAAAAAACCCAGAAACCAAGACCTTAAGTTGTATGATTTGTCTGCAGTTTTCCCTATTGTACTTTTTTTGGATGTCGATTGAGTTGGTAATAGAAGAAAGCATTAAAGAGCAGAAAAACTGCTTCTTCGTTTCCTCCTGCAGACAGCAGTTCCCAGCACACAGAGATTACTCAGCATCCCTCCCGGTCCCGATATGCCACAGCCGACATCTCTGGGCTGCTGACAGTAGAAACGCTCCACCTAATGGTTGAATTTGTAAAGCAGGTTGAAAGCAAGCAGTGGTGAGTAGAAATGAGAAAGTGGGAATAGTGGTAGGAAGAGTAGGGAAATGTAGGGATCCGTTTCTTCTCTTTTCCTGTCCCATAAGGACTGAACACCATCCGAAAGGAGCTTGTCTGTGTGAACAGAGAAACCTAACGAGTAGTAACTGGGAATCTTTAAGGCCTTTGGGCTGGGAGGTTGCTCTGGAATACTAAAGGAAATTCCTGTTACCTGAGAAATAACCACTGGGATATTATCAACTATTAACAAATTCTTTATTTTAAATACTTTATTCACTATGTGGTGTGAAAATGCATCATGTCCTCCAAGCTTTTATTATCTTTTTCATTTCAATGAGCAACTCTTTTTATAGAATGAGCTATTTTTCACATCTTGTTGGGTATCCACTTTCCTGCCAAGACTTTTTGTATACTGAATATCCATAGAAGCAGCAGGTCAGTATTTTACCTCTTATAACCTGAAGGACCTGAACAGGTTTGGAAATTGCTCCTGTTACTACATTCGATTTATCTTTAACCTGTCTTCAGTTGCTTGCATTTCATTGAGCTGCAGGTGCAAGAACAACTTTGTAAGAGGGTGGGATTTTCACTCAGCAAGCAAGCACTACAGCAGGCTTCCAATGATGTGCAGCAGAAATGTACTGCCAGAAGGAAAATTTCGTGAGATAATAAAGCTATAAAAATCTATAATGCACTGAACTACCTCAAAAGGTCACCAAACAGCTGCTGAGGCCTGTGTTTTTGAAAACAGCTAGTGACTCCAACATGAGACACCTTATCAAAGGATCTGATTTCCTGCAGAAGTGCTGTCTGAAAACCAATTCTCTTTCATAAGATGCCTCATGTTAGGCAGCTAAAGCCCCTTCTTAAAAAATTGACCCAGATTTCTGAAATACAGAAGAGTTTCACGGGCACCTACTTGCCCCTGCATCTAAAAAAAAAAAAAGCATCTCTGAACAAAAGAATTGGTGTACAGGGATTAGCCAGATGGCTGCAGCCCTGTGGTTGAATGCATCCAGTGTAGGTTGTTCTTACCTCGAGGAATTGCAACCACTTTCTGCAGACCTGCATCACAGCAGACACTGAGCAAGTCACTCTCATCCTTGCAGTGAGGTGAGAGAGTTTTGATATGGTTGAGATGCAGCCTAAAAAGAAGTCCTCCCTGTCACTATGCTCCTTGAGCCTTCTAGAAGGAATCAAAGGTAAAAAGCTCTCGAATACTGCAAAACCCATCCATTCCTACCAAGAAACAAGCATGTTTAGCAAGTTACACTTACCAGAGTTACATGCTTGTGTTCCATGGGATTCACAATGATACAATAGACTAGTAAAAGGCAGCTCTGGAATGCTAGCCCCAGTTACTAAGATCTTTCATTCTTCTGAAGAATGGGAACAGTGCGGGCAGCTGTGATCCAAGCATCCAAACAAGATTCTCACCAAAAGTATCTCTAATGTAGCTCTAAGTTTCTCTGAGCTTTGGGAAACTTATCACAGACAAACAGAAATCACCCAAAGACATCTTCCTTATTACCCCAATTAGACTACACCCATCATGTAACAAGAAAGACTGTACCATTATCATACCATACAGATTTCTTAATAAAACTGTTTTCCTTCTTAGATTAACTATTCATTTGTACCACCGAGTCCTACTTTTGTGTCAGGAATATGAAAACAATAAAAACATACAAAATACCAATCTCATAATCAGTCTGTCATTGTCAAGGAAGGAGCATAAGAAACAAAGACAAACAGCACCTGTAAGTATCTCATCAGTACGCAAACTGTTTTTCTTATGCCTAAGAGAGCTGACACATGCTGTGTTTTATGGGACAGATGGGAATAGGTAGAAAACATGGAGTGTTAATTATGCAAATGACATGGCTTTGAAAAGAGTACAACAAGCTGCATTTCTTGCAATGCAGTCCCAGCTGCCATGTCCCCACTGGCTCCTCTGGCACAGGCAAAGAGCAGGCAGTGTGCCAGGGAGGTGACTTCAGACACCAAAATAGGAGCAGTGACGGGCTAAGGAGCAGCTTGGTGGGACCTGCCTCCTCCTCTCACATCGCCCAAAGTAGGAGTGGCCAGACAGGGATGCATGACCTGACTTAGAATCATTAACGTTGGAAAAGGCTTTTAAAATCAATGTAGAAATACAGTTATCCACAGAGTGGTTCAAGGTGACCTACAAGGAGCACTCCATACCTGCCTGCTGCTCAGCAGGAGCAGTCAGGCAAACGTGGAGCTAGCCTATGAGGAGCAAACCCTGGGGAGACGCTCAGCCCTTTTTCCTGATCTGGGCCTTTCTTTTCTCCCTTGAACCCTGGTGAAGGGAAGAAAGGGATCTTCAGGGTTCACTCCTACCCCATATGAATGAGGAGTCAAGTTCAGTTCTGTTTTTTCTTGTCACAAACTGTCTGTAAAATTGTCAGCACTTAATCTGTCCCTATGTCCCACCTGTGAAACAGAGGTCATGCTCGCCAGGCAGCAAGGAGTTCCAATGACAGCTGTGGCTGAGGTCTGCCAAATGCACATCCTGGACCCACCACCTGAACACAAGCAGCACAGGGAAGCCAGGACAGAGGCTGCCCACTCACTTTATCCGTCATCCTGTGCACCTGATTCCTCTTTCAAAGTCACTGTTGCTCCTTCCCTTTGGCTCTTGCAGCACTAATTCTCCATTCTCCAGAGGACATGTGTAGGTGAGATGAACTGGGCAGAAGCATGGTGGAGAGTGGGCAGAGTTGCTGTGGAAGACAACCCATGTGAGGACACAGGTTATCAGAGCAATCTCGTACACTGGCAATGTTTTTACAGTTGGATATTCTGTTGAGTTGTAATTCCTCTGTTATTACCCAAACCAATGATAGTAGCTGCTCGGGGCCTTCTGAAATTCCTCTAACATTTCTCTTCACTGTCTCATACAGCCCATGCTTGAAAAATCCACAGAGGGTGCATGTAAAGTGTGTGGGAGTGNTGTGATCACTACACTATACCCTCAAGTGCCACGTATGTGTGCTTCTTGAACGCCTCCAGGGACGGTGATTCCACCATCTCTCTGAGCAGCCCGTTCCAACCTCCTGTCTTGTTTTCGTTTGGTGATGGGAGTGATTAAATGCACACCTGGAACAAACCTGATGCCACAGCAGGGCTCAATCAGGTTTGTCTATTCATGATCCAAGGCTAGCAGGAGAAACTGGTAACTGCAGACCACATCATTGTTAGAGCTGCATATAGACCTTCGGCTGCTACACTTTCATACACAGCCTTTAAGCAAAACAGCGTTACCATTGAGATTGCCTGATGCTATTTCCCCATCCCCCCGCCCCCACCCNCCCACTCACTTTATCCGTCATCCTGTGCACCTGATTCCTCTTTCAAAGTCACTGTTGCTCCTTCCCTTTGGCTCTTGCAGCACTAATTCTCCATTCTCCAGAGGACATGTGTAGGTGAGATGAACTGGGCAGAAGCATGGTGGAGAGTGGGCAGAGTTGCTGTGGAAGACAACCCATGTGAGGACACAGGTTATCAGAGCAATCTCGTACACTGGCAATGTTTTTACAGTTGGATATTCTGTTGAGTTGTAATTCCTCTGTTATTACCCAAACCAATGATAGTAGCTGCTCGGGGCCTTCTGAAATTCCTCTAACATTTCTCTTCACTGTCTCATACAGCCCATGCTTGAAAAATCCACAGAGGGTGCATGTAAAGTGTGTGGGAGTGCGATTCCCTGCAGGAGCAAGTATGAAGCTGAATGTCACTGAGAATTACAAGAAATGGGTTTGTAGAAGTACTGCATGGAAGCAAGCACTTAAGCACAAATTATTCCTAAGAAAATGCAATGAAAGTACAGATAAGTCTTTATTTCTGACACCAGGACAGTCTGATATCAAAAGAATAATCTTCTTTCTATGTCTTGTTTCTCCATCTGCATAGAAAGAAGGGAATGAACGACTTTTCCCCTCACCATGGTGCATGTCTTTGAGTACATGATATATAAGTCATTTGGGTCATGGCAGTCTGCTAAAGTGTATGTCTGTGGATGCACCACCTATATGACTGCAAACAAGAGCTCATCTGAAGTTTCCAGGCAATTTAAAAACTCAGACTGAAGATTATATTATTTTTAACTAACTTCAGTCCCCCATTTTCAGAATTTGCCTGGAAGCAGACATGCAGCACAGGCACAGCCTTTGGATGTAACCTTTCAAACAAGTTAACACTGAGGCTTACCTTTGTATTAACAAATTGGTTCATAGCAAACTAAATTTTACTTTGGGTTTTTGTTTTTTTTTTCCTAAAGAGGTGGCCACTGCTCTCCAGTGTACACTGCTAGCACTCAACCTTATCCAATCAGAAATGGAAAATGAGGTCTTTATGCTTTCTCCTTTAGAAATCTGCATTTGAGCGAAAAAAACAGCTGTTTGCCAAACTCAGAGGCTAACCTATGGTAAGTATCCATTTCCCAAGGGCTGGTGAACAGTTCAGCTTCACTTCTGAAGGCTACGAGACCATGCCAGTCTCTATGGAGATTGTTAAAATTCTTCTCTGAGTGTTCTGTGACTGATGAAATGTTTTAAGAGCACATTAAGCCAACCAGCAGTGACGGCACCCTGAAATTTAGACGGGTTCACTGGGCAGCCCCTTAACCGACGGTAACCCTCCTTGTAACCCTATCTCAGTAGAGCAGCCCCATTAAGCAGAAGCTGTGAGTGATGAAAGACCGTAATCAAACCTCTGATAAGAGCTAGAGGAGCCCATATCAGACAGGCTTGGATCTTATTCACAGGGACCAGTGGGGCCAAATCATGGGCAGGAGACATGCCCATGTCCATAACATACTCCGTAACAGTAACAGTGTGCCTTGTTGTTAGGGTATGGCCTACGAGACTAGGAAAGGTAGGGCTGTTATGTGTTTTCCTTCCAGTAACTTTGAGACAGCTTGTATTCAAAATGGGATAAAACTAATGTTGCCTCAGTTTCTTCTTGGTTTTTTTAAGGGCTGAATGGAAACAATATTATAGAACCCAAACATTTAATTAGGTTTTTGTTTTTTTAACGCTCAGTTGGATGGATCTGTGATTCATAAGCATTACAAGACAGATGATGAAATAAAGTAATTTTTCTCCTTAAAATTTATTTCAAATTGAAAAATGCATTTCGGCCTGACAAAGAAAGCTCAAGCTTCCTGAAATGTGGTGGTTTAGTGTCTTTTGAAATTAAACATGTTCTCATGGAAAAGATACACTTGAGGAATAATACATTTCTATCAAAACCATGTTTCATGGAGAAACTGATACCTGTTTCCAGTAGCAGGGGGAGGGTGCTAAGGACAAGACTTGGGAGCCAAAGAGGGCAGGAGCCCCGTAGCATGCACCCTCCTTGCAGCCAAGACTAGGCATGAAAGGACCAATAGCAAGGGTTGAAGAAGCCCACTGCAAGAGAAAAAAAAGTTTTGGTTGGTGTTTTGTTTTGTTTTAAATATTTTTAAAACAATGTACTGGGATAGAATTAAGCATCACAGACACTCTAAATTTCTTTGGGACAACGCTCTAAGGGTGATATTCTTTTGCTAACTGGTACTTGAAAAAGTAGAAACCCTAAGAACACCACAAGCAAGATGTCCTTGAGCTTCGGAGGTCCCCCGGTTCCACGGTTCTTGTAAGTTGTCTTGCTGGCCTGCAGATGGCGAGTTTGCCATTTTGAGATGTGGCAATTTGCTGACAAGGTTGGGAAAAGTCCTCTGTCCTTAGGGGAATCTGAAAAACAAACACCTTCCGAAGATGACAGCTAAACAGTTAACTCTTCACCCTCCTTAACAGCTTGGTTCTCTGTGCATGACCTGCATGCTGTGCATGCTGTTTACTAGGCATGAGGAAATGGCCCTGCGGATGGTAATATCAGTACTTTGGCTTATCATTAAACATTATTATTTGCAATGGAAATAGGGAACTTCATCACTCCAGCAGCAGCCACAGTCCACAATACAACATCAAAACTGCTCTTCAAGGAAGCAAAGCAAAGGTCATGATGAGTCTATCACTTTCTTGTTCCTCTTACAGTCTTTAGTAATACTTGGATATGAATTAAGAGATACCTATATTGACTGATTGACTCTAAAGGTCCCACAGTAAGATCCAAGATTGAGTCTCAAGCAGTAACCTGCAGCATTACTGATCTCTGTGCATCTCACCATGAGTCAAATTCTCCAAAGAACTAAAAAATTTTGAGCCTGGGTCCCACCAAATCGCCATATACTTCTAGAAAAACGTGGTTTCCAGATCTGTTTTTCAAAATTTGTATGTGTGTTTTAAACTCATCTGGACTCCTTCAGCAGTTGGCAAAACCACAAATACTTCAGAAAAGCAAAAATAGGACAGTGAAAAGAGTACTTTTCAAAGACACAAGAATACATGCTTTTCTCTGACTGCCCACATGGAAACTCTGCTAGGCTCATCCTGAGACAAATGCATTTCCTGTTGCTGGCTTTCCTCTCTTCCTTTCCACTTTCCTACCTTTCCCCTTACATTTGTGCTCTGTCCAAGGGCTACAAAATGAGGCTGGAATGTGACTCATATGTTTCCAAGAAACAGCAAACTTGCTCTGTGGGTGAAATTTTCCATTTATTTTTAAATAAAAATTTCTGAGCCCTACTGAGAGATGCATGAGTAGGAATGTCTTTCCAACATGCAGCTGCTCATTAATTCCTGGGAAAGCCCCTAAAATAAAGTTTTTAGTAACACAGTAATCTCTACATTCTAAAGTTTTAGTGTTAGTTTGTTAAAGAAAGCACAGCCATTAAAAAAATAAATAAATAAATAAAAGCCCCTATTTTCAATGTAGGGTTTTGATCAGCTACACAAATGCACTCACATACTGTATTCTGTCTGCAAACATCAACTTTGGTGACAATTTCACACCTATATAACCAAAACATTGACAGGGGCAATTTTTCCATCCCTCTTGTGCTGGTTTGAGGCTAATTGGAATATTTTAATAGAGAAAATTATATTATAGGCTGTGAAAAGGAAACAATGGTGATGTCTACTTCACTCATAGGCTTGTTGACATGGATAAAACTAAGAACATAAACATTAGATAACACAGTCGGCATCTGTCGGGCACAGCATCTGGGGCTGTCTAGCAGCTTCTGGCTTCTCCTCTCTGCCGATGAATTTCACTAACCACTTTCCTTCTAATCCCCCCAGCCGATCCTCCAAACTCACCTTGCACGTAAGGCAAACCTTGGGGTAAGGTATAGGGGTGGGGAGAAGGTGGAAGGGTGGTTGGGAGCCCCTCCTGGGGTCTCTGATTTCTGGGAGGGGTGTTGTGTTTCTGTATTGCCTTTACCTCGTATATTATTGTAAATATTCCTGTATATAGTGTATATATCTGCTTGTATATTGTGCTGAGCTGTAAATATAGCTTCATCTAAACTTCCAGCCAGCTGAGTTCTAGTCTGGGTCATTTTACGAAGTGTGGGGGGGCAGGGAACTCCCAAACCATCACACCTCTTGTCCTCTACCAACGTACCCACTCCTCCTTGGATAGCTTGCGATTTTCCATCTGCTACCATCCCAGATGCAAGAGAAGACTAGAGGGTGAATGTGGGTTGGAGGAAAGTATAATCTTCCACATGCTCTGCTGTTTAAAGTATTGCTACCAAGCAGGTAGCAGCATCCCCTCTGACATTTCCGCCATTGTAGAAGGATGCTGTCTCAGCTATTAGGCCATAAATGCACAGCAAACAAGCCAAGCCTGTTATATTTGCACCAGACCATTGTGTTTGCCTTTGCCAGCTTGAAGACCAGATGAGCTGGATGTTGTAGTGCAGCACTAATTCAAAACCTCCAGTAAATAGCAGCTTCCCTTCCCATTGCCGCCATTCTGCTCCACTCACCCACAGGGAACAGCTGTGCTCTGCAAGAGCCTGGACACGTACACAAGGCTATTTGCCTATCACTTTTCCTCCATGCAACCAGTGCAGCAGGGCTGCTACCATGACCAGAGCTTCTTGGGTGCCGCTGCAGAGATGCTCTTTGAGCTGGCAAGCAGACGTGGAGTACAGAAAAGGGTGAAGGTCTCCTACAGTACCAGGATAGGAGAAACTCACAGCAAAGGCTGAATGGTAATAAAGAAGAAAATTCAGTTATTTATGCTCAGAATAACATGCTGCTGGCAAAGAGCAGCACTTAGTATCTCATCCTTCCAGCAACCCAGAGACTTTACTTCATTTCTAGGTCTTAATTGGTTGTCTTCGACTCCACAACAGTTTGTGGTCCATGTAGGGAGAAAAGGCAATACCTCACTAGAGTATTTCACTACCCTGAGGGCATTCCCTTTGCATGCACAACATTTTTTGGCTGAAAAACACCAGCATTTTTGGCCGACTAAACCTCCCTTGCCTTACTGCAAGACGCTCTGTGCTATTACCTTTGCCTTTCACAGGCTCAACTGAGAGTGAACTTGCTACAGTGTCTTAGGAGTACGAGAGAACCAGAGCCTTAAAGCCTCATTACCACTTGGCACAGAGCATACTTTTATGTCTTACAGGGTGGAAATCACTCAACTGCTGTCCCAGATCATGCTGTGACTTAGATAACACAGTTGTGCAGGTCTGAGAGGAAGACTACACTCCTGGCAATCTCTCTCCATCAAGAGCACTGATTCCTTCCACCTCACAGAAGTAATTTTGAAGGGCCTCCCCCAAATTTCTGCAAAGTTCTGCCACTTCAGAGCAAAGGGTTTTGATGTTGTGTTAACAGTGGGCTCAGTAGGTGCCTTGAGCACAAACCAACAGCACAGTGGCTCTGCCTACTCAGAGCCCCAGCTATTTGTGGGATCTGGTTCACTTTGTACATTTTACAGACTTGTAAAAGTCTGGAAGGTGTTGTGCTGAGATCAATGATCAAATCCTCCACAATTTTCTTCAAGGCCCTTTTGACATTCCCTGATAGTATCTGCACAGTGATTTCTTCAGCTGTTTTTCTGCTGCAGTCATAGATCAAAGTGCTCTCTCAGCCCACTCCCTCCCCCCCCTCCCC
>WBNM01046137.1:225183-245932 GCA_013399055.1 Ramphastos sulfuratus
CACCCCCCCACACACACTGCTTGCCATTCAGCTTGCATTCCCCAGCCACCACAGCTAGTTTGAAGTTTTTTTTAAATGGCTGCTTTATCACTTGACATCATGGCTAGATCTGTGAGCAAACAGCTTGCTGATAATAAACGGCAGTAAGAAACTCACTCTTGGTAAAGGCAAAAGGAGTATTGCTCTGCAACAGCTTCCTTATTCTGGGTCAGTTCAGGATACCCCTCTGACAGCTGAATGTGGATTTATATGGCAAACATATTTGCATATTCCCTAGTAGATCTTACCAAGGTTTGCTTTCTGCTCTTTCTGCTGTTCTCAGGATTAAGTAACAAGGGAGACAAGTGTCTTGGTAGGGATTGCCTTGCTTGTCAAAATGTTAGAAGCACCATAGAATAACAGTAAAAAGAAGACAATAGGAAATGACAGCTACCATCTATAGCACACACAGATGGGGACACACACACACACACACCCCAGTTTTGTAGGAAAAAACATTTACTCCATTAAATAGTGAGAACTAAATGCTGTAAAATCATTCTATAGAGGTAAAAAGTAACCGATCAGAAATCAAGTAATTAAACTGCTTTCACTCCACACTTTGCAACACAAATTCACCACCCAGGACTGCCTTTGACTATTCCAGTAGGGGATGTATCTGGGGAAGAGGTGCTCCGGCCCTCCTTCCAGTACCTGAAGGGGGTCTACAAGAAGGCTGGAGAGAGACTGTTTACAGAGGCCTATGATGACAGGACAAGGGGCGATGGCTTCAGAGTAGAGAAGAGTAGATTTAGATTGGATGTTAAGAACAGGTTCTCTATCATGAGGGTGGTGGAACACTGGAACAGTTTGCCCAGGGATGTGGTTGACCCCCCATCCCTGGAGATACTCAAGGCGAAGCTCAACTGGGCTTTGGGCAACCTGGTCTAGTTGAGGATGTCCCTGTTGACTGCACAGGGTCTTGGACTAGATGACCTTTGGAGGTCCCTTCCAGTTTGCATCATTCTATGATTCTAATACTTCTCTATCAAATTTAAATGTTAGTAGTTGCAATTTCTCACCCTTCTTGGCCAGTCAGATCTTATACCCAGTTGAACTGTCCCAGCCTAATACTGCCTGAACCACTATTCATTTTGTGCTCCACACAGGCTTGTTCTTGGGCTGGCTTCACATCTCTCATTTATCTCAGGTTAATTTTGTCCATGAAAGTTTTATTTTTAAAAATAGCAACCTGAAGGGAAAGAGAGGTAAAATAAAAGCATCATTCAATTTGATAGGAACAATAATTACTTAAAGCCTCCTTGGCAAAAACATGCTTTAGCTAAACTCTCAGAGCTGCAAACAATACCACTGGGTCTAGGAAGGTGGCTGTCTCTGCTGGCAGTCATTAGTGTTGTTGGTATGCACAAAGAGTTCCTCTAAAAACAGCCATGTTCAAATTACAGCTGAAAAAACCCTGATGCAGTGATTCTCTGTGGTGTCCTGCCTCATCTCTTCTCACACTCATCAGATATGGATTTTTTTCTCATTTTCTCCTAAATCACTTTTACCCATATTTGAGTATCCTCTTCATTACTGTATCAAAATGAGTGTGTCCAGGGAGGAGATCTCAGATGTTGGTTAACCTAGGTTTTAGTTTAATTAAAGGTAAGTTTGAAAACAGAAGTGGCCAAGGTACGCACATCGTATGTCCTTGTTACCAACATTTCAGCACCCACAGCTTTGTTCTTAGCAATCATCAGTTTTCTCAGAAATTATTTGATGTTACTCCATTGGTTTTCAAAAGTGTTTAGCGATAAGCTTTAAATGCAGTCCAGACCCAAGCATCTGAAGATAGCTGTGTGGGCCAGGGATGTGGAGGTTGCAAAAGCTAGTTATGTGCAGAACGATGAATTTAGAAAAGATACTGAGGGGTGCTCTAGTGGAAAACCAAACCACTAAGAAGCTAAAACTAGCAATTGGTCCTTATGTAAGTGTTACTTAATTGTTACTTCTCACCAGGAAACAATCCATCAGAGCTGTCTCTTCCTTCATTCATATCTCTTATTTCTGAGGACCTTTGACAGCAACTCTGAGGTTTTCAAGTACTGTTTGTTATCACCAAGGAAGTTTGACTGCAAGGACCAGTGTTAGCTTTTTCCATTGGGAATATGAATGGTGATGACACACCATTATTGCTGTGGGAAATACACCACCTTGATAATCTAGCATTTGTTTCATCCTAGAAACTACACTGTGACCGCTAACCACATCTTACAGTAAGTCTAAAATGCTGCCGCTGCTATAAAAAGTCCCAATCTGCTGATGAATACTGGGAATGCACTTTGAAAGGCTAAGAACTCACTAGAAGAATCTGCATTGTGGAAACACTTTTTTTCTTTTCTGAAGCACAGGGTGAGACTGACAAAGTTCTCAGAAAGTTGTCCAACTTCCTTCTATCTGACCATTGGTTTTTCAGCTTGCATACCCATGCTAGACTTAACACATTTGCCGTGAACTTTATTTGGTCCTGTGATGTGCAGAGGGAAAACTCAGTGGTGTTCTGCACAATATCCAGTGCATCAGTGTTTTCTCTACTTGATGGAAGGCTGAACCTGCTTTCTCTCTACTTTCTGCTCTTTCATGTTTACTTTCCCTGGCTACTCAAATGTGAAGTAAAACTGTGGCTATACCTTCACATTTAAGACCTATCTTGCTTTAACACGTAGATGCTAGCCTCTGGATTTTTTATAACACAATCAAATAAATACCACAAGAGACAGGAACAGCCATGTGTAACATATTTTGTGAGAGCCAGATGGTCCTTTCAGGTAGAGACTGGATATTTCTGGTTAGAAGTTATACTAGAGCTTCTGACCAGCATTTCTCCCAGCTCAGCAACCCTGGGATGTTCCAAGCCTTGGGTGGACTTTAGAGCTGAGCACTGGAGCTGGAGAGAGAAGTTACCGTTTTCACTTAGATGAAGGCCTAAGAGTTTTTCAACCTGTAGGAGAATTGTGTCCCCTCCTTGAGTGATTTGTATGCTTTGGTCCTGCACTGCCATGGCTGTTAGAACTGTGGGGGGCTAGGTCAGGCTGAAACAAAGAGCCAAAAATGATTAAGAGAGACACAACAAACAGTCATCTTCTTCATTCCTTCATCCCAGTGTCTTCTTTGGGTTTGAATCCATGCTTCCTTTGCTGAAAGTTGTTTCATTTAGACTAACTAATCTGTTACATATGTATAAAGAAACATTAAATACTCTAAGTCTGTAATTCTCAGCAAATTGTACACAGGGCACTTATGCTGCCGTCGAAATGCAAAAAGCTGTGTCTGAGAGATATTTCCAGAACAGTGCAGTTGAGAGAATCACAGCTGGAATTAGTTGTATGCTGACTCTTCAGAATGCTAAGGGGTTTCATAACGTGGGCTGAATTGTAATAGGGTGGGGCAGAGCATCAGGGCAAGGCACATCCACAGTAAGCAAAACTGTAATGGTTTAATGTCAGTTCAAAGTATTACTGTGGTGGGTTGATTTGTAGATTATGACTATGGTCAATTTCCCATTAATAATTTTCCATCAATAACAATACACTATTGCTTTTGCAACCATGTGAAAAAATGACTTTGCATAGATCAGAAAAGATAATAATTATTATAAAGCTTACTTGATTGTGTTCACAAGTTTATCAATTGCTTTTGGAGGACTGGTAGTGATGACATGTCATGTAAAAGGATGCATGAACACATTCCTGTGTGATCTGCCCTAAGTGGTACTGCTTTGCAGGGGAGCTGGACTTGATCTCTGGAGGTACCCTACCAACCCCTGGCACTCTGTGATTATAAAAATAATACTATCATATTTTTCTGAGAAGAAAATTATTGAAAGAATATGTTGTTGAGAAATATGAAAGTACAGAAACAGAAGGTACCTGTTGCAGAAGTGATACAAAAGTGTAACAACGTCATACAGGGATTGCTATGGGTCACTATGTAATAACAATAGATTAAATTCTATTATTTTTCTAAGTTTGCACATAGATAAACCACAGTTTCAAAGATGAAAAAAAAAGAAATCTAGTGTATTGTTGACATATGAAATACACTTTCAATGGAAAAGAATCAAACAACTGAGAACATATTACTTTTGTAACCACTCTTGCAGCAAACCACAGAAATACCAAAATGTTGATGATAGTTTTCAGTGCTGATAGTTTTCATTACTTTAAGAAAAAAAACAAACAAAAAAAAAACAGTGTCAGCAATACCTGAAATAAACAAACAAACAAAAAAGGTAAATTAAATATTTTCAGTTTTGACAATGTATTAGGTAATGATAACATTTATCTGCAAATTATCACTGAGAACTGACTTTTTGCTCCAGTATTAGTCATGTGACATAAGTAAACCAGAGAGAAGTCATAATTTGATCCTAGATGTTGCAATCAAAGCTTCTTACCTTTTCAAGGAACTTAAAAACATGATACTTCACCTGATACCTTGTTCATACATAAACAGTGAGGCATATCTGTACAGATGGTTGTTGCTATAACCTTGGAGTTCAAAGAAGCTTCAAGATGCTCTTGCTGTCAAAAGCTTTGGCTTTCACAAAACTTTTTATGTTTCTGTCAACCTATGAGTTTGAAAAATGCATAGAAAATAAACATGAAGAAAGCTACAGTGAAGAACAATCTCTCTGGGAGTATGCGACCTTTGCAGAGTTCAGTGCTCCAAAGCTGGGAACTTACAGAAAAGGAATCTGCTGTCTGACCTAAATTCAGTACACTTGTATCTATGTATTATGAAATAGTATTTAGTTGCAGAAGTTTATCTGTGCCCCTGGAAAAATCCTGCCTTACTCTATGTGAGAAATGGATGTGTCTTCCTGAATAGGTAGCTATACCCTCTTTTTACACAACTGTCATTACTTTAAGGATTTGTTTTCCTTAATGCATTACTTCTAGAGAAACACTTAACTGCATGGAGAAAATTAAGAGAAATAGATAATGTTCTTCACAGCAAACACTTCACATTTACATGCAAGGATTTAATTTAAATACCTGTTATAACTCTGCCAGCTCCTTATGAAATAGAATACTGCTTGAGACAACTGAAATGAGTGTCCTTGCATGAGTCCTTATGCAGAGGCAACTGAAGAACAGAAGGTTTACCTTCACATTCCCCAACTAGGACTAAGTGTAGAATCACAGTAAGAACAGACAGAGAACATTCAGCAGATCTTGGAGCTGGCAGTTTTGCTAGGCATGATACTTTCACGAAAAGGGACAAGAAAGGGGATGAGAGAAGCAAGGAGTTAATAATTCCCAATTTTGTCTGTTATCTCTCCCTGAGAGATTTCAAAGTTCAGTTATAAGCCTTGTACTCATGCAGCCAGAAAGGTAAACATCATCAGTATGAATTTAAAGTGCTTTCAGCATACCCCTCATAATCATTCAAGTAGATAAAGAAAAACAAAACAAACAGAACACAGCTACCTAGAAAATAGTTAATTTTGTCAGTTGAAACAACAATCACGTTTTACAGATTTGCAACCTGACCTAAGATAGATTTCATCAAGTAACTAGCCACTATGAACCTTTTTCTTGGTTAACTCAGTTCTACACCATTAGGTTATTGGTTTGTGACAGTCACTGAATTTTTTCTAAGGGCATCTTTGTCCCTGTCTTAGGAACCCTTCCTGCTAATAATACTCAAATAAATTTTCCATATAATTTTGTCCTGTTTTTCACACTGAGGGCACTACCATATAATTTCTTTCCCTGCTGTTTCCAGCATTGTCACTTACAGCCTTGAGCCTTCTTTTCTGACGCAGCTAGGGGATGGCAGCTGAGTGCAAAAAGCCTTCTGCAGAGATTTCCATGGGTAATGTTGATTCTCCAGGCAGCTGCAGTGGTATGCAGCAAGCTTTAGAGCTCCTTTTTATAGTTGCTCATATCAATGTGCCCTGACTCCTGGGGCCACAGTCATACTGAGAATAATCAAAATACTGGCACTTCCCAGACTACATGTGGATTTGTAACTTGTCCTACCAACTAGTAACCTCCACAGAGGTGAAGCTGTGTAGCCTTCAGGTAATAGAAGAAATTAACTCTTTTAAATAAATTTCTGTCCTTGCTATGCAATCTGTTTTGAAATTCAGTGACTGCTGTTAGGACAGTTCACATGAACCAGGCCTGCAGACTACAGTTATGTAAGGATGATGCAATTTTCTGGGACAAAAATATGGAACAAGTTCAGCATTTCATTGCCTATCCAGACCCTCAATCCATATGTAGACAAAGGCTGACTACGCTTGGTGTGTAGCTGTTTGTAACAGGAACCAAAGGTGTCTGGATGTGATGGTGGCATTCCTTAACCTCGTTAGTTGAATGAGCTGCCTAGTCCTGGAACACATTGTGCCTAGATTAGAATATAGAATTGCAGTTCTAAAAATGTAGATGTGTGTATATATGTGTGTATATATATATATATATATATATATATATACATACATGTAAAGAAGTAAATATATTTTCACTTCTTACTGGGCATTTCTATGCTGTCTAATCTGCTTAATCTAAACTATTTTCCCTAAGTATGGACCAGCAGATTTTTTTTTCAGGTCATGAAAAAGTATCTCAAACCAAATGGATGTAGAGCAGAGCTCCAACAAAGCAGGGTGTGCTTGTGTGGCATAGTTTACTAAGTACAGACACAAAGATGAGTGGCTGGGTGACAAATCACACAAGCTTAGAGAACCCATTTATGCTGTGGAAATTTCACCACTTTCTTGGGATACTGCAACATCTAGTCACCAGCAAGAATTATCTTTTTATCTTTTCTTCACCGCTGCTGAATTCCATTTTCTAAACAGATCCTATTAATCATTTTGTGAATGCTTAGAGTTGTTTTAAAACTTACAGTCTGGATCTGGAAGAGCAGAGCTTCTAACTTTGCTGGGAATGGAGTTTCTCACTGGTGTTTCTTAACGAAAAGACTCACCCATGCTGTCTTAAAAATAGTAGGTGCATGAAGGCTGAGAGAGATGGAGTTGTTCATCCTGGAAGTGTCTGGGGAGACCTTATTGTGGCCGTCCACTACCTGAAGGGGGCCTACAGGGAAGCCAGGGAAGGAGGGTTTACAAAGGCCTGTAGCAATAGGATAAAGGGCAATGGTTTTGAACTAGTGCATAACAGATTTAGACCACACATTAGGAAGAAGCTCCTTATTATGAGGGTAGTGGTACACTGAAACACGTTGTCCAAGAAGGTGGTGGAGGCCCCATACCTAGCAACATTCAGGGTCAGGTTTGATGGGGCTCTGAGCAACCTAATCTAGTTGGAGGTGCCCCTGCTTACTGCAGGGGGTTGGACTACATGGACATTAAATGTCCCTTCCAACCCACTGGATTCTATGATTCTATGATTACATCCACACACATCTTATCCTTTCCTTGGTCCTATTGAGCTTCGCTTCCTCCTAACAATTTATTTTCTTTTACTTCCCTGCAGCCAGCAAAAATAACCTTGGGCAAGAAAACTGACACATTGATGATATACAAAATAATAGAGATATTAATTCCATCACTGGACAGATAAAGAATCCTACAGCCTCCGCAAGCAGCTGAGGAAATACTTGCAGGCACAAATATTATCAAAGGCTTTCTCCTCATCCTCCTTCCCTAATTCTGGCCTAAAAGTAACAACGGCCTTGGGGTGGTAGGTGAAGAGCTGGACCACAATTTAGCACTGCTGATACATCAGGCGTGTGTGATGCAGCACACATTTCACAGCTTTCATTTCACACATTTCACACAGCACACATTTCACACACCACCCCAGACTAATTCCTGGTGAGGCTGAAAATGTTGCTGGTACTGTTATTTAACAACAAGTGCTCTATTAATACACGTAGGGAAGCCTTGCTCACTAAATACAGGGTATAAGACAAGCAAAATTATGAATGCCTCAGCTTGTGAAACACTTGTCCACTGTTTTCATCTGCCTTTGCAGGGAACATATCTGGAGGCCTACACTTAAAGGGAAATCACTATTTTAAGGATTTACTCTGGCAGCAGTGGGATGGGAATTTCTGTTCTGGAAGGTTCTGATGCAAAAAGCGGGAAAAAAATGTTACACAAGTTACATGTGCCAAGTGGTGTGGGTAATAAGGCTGTGAGCTTCACTGGTCTGAATGCGACCCAGGCCTGCCCTGCATTCTGCCACTGCCACCAACACCAAAGAAGGCTCAAAAGTAAATAGTGTCCTTTTCTGCTGATGACAGCACCAAGCAAATGCAGTTTTCAGATCCAAGGATTTATGTATTAGTTTCTTTGAATGCCTTTAAAAGCACCATGATATAATCAGCCCAGAAGAGAGCAGCATTGATACCCTGTGAAGGACAGCCAAGGTATTACCTATTGCCAGACAGCAGACTGGTTCATATTATCAGCCACGACAGGGAGATCCAACTACTGCACTGAAATTTAGGGATTATTTCTATTAATTGATTAACATGCTAAGTAACTTCCTCAACAAGAGTTGTGTGAAATTTCTTAATAGGAGCCTTTGTATGAAGCAGACACAAACCTGAGTGAATCACAGAGTTGTTATTCTTGTGTCAGAGCAACAGAAACGGTATATAACATTTTGAGGCTTTCTAACAG
This sequence comes from Ramphastos sulfuratus, assembly GCA_013399055.1. Lineage (NCBI taxonomy): Eukaryota > Metazoa > Chordata > Aves > Piciformes > Ramphastidae > Ramphastos > Ramphastos sulfuratus. The sequence continues at coordinate 233,828 of WBNM01046137.1, forward strand.
TAAAAACGCACTGTGGTATACACAAGGCAACCCTTGATGCACTGCAGATGTACCCTTAATTAATCTCAGAAACAATCTGCTGCTTGCAGGGAACTTTTGACAGATGCATTTTAAAAGGAACAAACATCAAAGAACCTGGCTTTCTCAAATGAAGTATAACCCTGATAGCAAACAAACCTGCGGCTTCAGGATTCAGAAGGGAAGAGGGTATTCTGCCTAACTGAGGCTTCCTTCTTCTCTTCCGTGGGACAGTATCGCCTCCTATTCACAGCTCTGCCAAGGATTTTCTATGCGACTTTGACCAAATCACTGGAGCAGAGCTGTTTGCAGAGCATGCCTCTGCCTATGCTCTGCCAAGGCAACGCTGGCAGGATGTCAAAGCACAGGCTTGGCACAGGCACCGGCTGGCTCTACCCGGGCTGGTTTGTAATCAGGTTCCAGTCCTGCCAGTACCCAAGAGTGTTTGTGATGCCACACAGTAATTTGAGTGGGACCAGCTTCCCTCAGGAGAAGCCCTATTATGCCTTCTGAAGCAAAAAATTTTCCCTCCCAAAAAAAAAAAAAAAAAAAAAGTTTTGCTGAACAATCAAGAACTTTCACAGCCCTGTGATAGCAGTTAAATCAAGTATGAATCTCTCTCGCTCTTTCTTTCTTTCTTTTTTTTTTTTTTTTTTACTCCTGCACTTGGAGCTGAACTACTTCCACATTTCTGTGTGGGTGATTGCATTTGATCCTGCAGAGAGGTGGTAGCTTCCTCGAGGAGTGTGCTGGGAGAGAACAACTGTTGATCTCCCTCGTGAAATCCCATCTGTTGTCTTCAGCAGCTCTCACTTGCTGGCTGAACAAGATAACATTTCTGATGGTAGCTGTAATTTTCCAAGCATTTTGCTGGGTGGAAAGTCAGAACTTTCAAAAACAAAAACAAAAAAACCCCAAAACAACAACCAACCAAAACAAAACCAAAAAAAGGACAACCAGGGATATAATTCCTCTTTCTCCCTTATGCAGTGTGTTACAAATTAAGCTTTCTGGCAGTCAGGTAGAATCATAGAATACCAGGGCAGAAGGGACCTCTTAGCAAAAGCATGGTAGGGCAGAGCAGCTTTGGAGTTTGTTCAACATCTGTGAAGAAGAGCAGTGTGCTGATGTTAGAGGTGGATTCTGGAAATGGGGAAGCCTTTTTGGGTATAATTTGACGTATTATTACTCCACATTCTGGACTTGTCATTTACAATTTGGATACTTAAGTTATTGTTAACTTACGGTGAAAAATTAGCAGAAGACAAAGTTGTTAAAATTTCAATGTAACGATGACTTGAATGGATTATTTTTGGAAATTAAATGGAAGAGTGTGAAGATTTAAGGGAAAATACCCCGAAGTAACCAAGAGAAATTAAACTCCTTCTGGTTGGTTTTGAGGAAGTTATTTTGGTCAGAAGGACCAGACCTCCAGACACTCCCACCCTGTTACCGAGACATTTCCCTCGTGCTAAAATATTTTGATTTTTGTCCCAGATGTGACACAAATGTGAAATACGCAAACTTAAACTAGTATCAAAATCAGATCAACATCCCTTTGACTGCCGAGGCGCCCGCCCCCCCATCCCTCAACGCCTCCGAGGCCTCCCTAAGCCTCCGAGCACTCCCCCTCTAGGCGGCTCCTAGCGGAGCGGGGGCCGCTCAGGTTAGGAGGCTTCGCGGCAGGGGAAAGGTCGGCCTCGCCGCCGCCCGGCCCCGCGGGCACGGAGCAGCCCTGCCTGCCGCCCGGCGCCGAACGAGGGAGGCGGGACCTGGCGGCCGCCCCCGCCCCTCGGAGGGCGGCAGGAGAGTTGAACTTGCTAGCTGCTCCGTATGGGGTCTCGGCCGCGGTGCTACTCGGCGTGAGGATAACCCACTCCTGCGGCCCCAGGCTCCGCGCTCCCCGCCGAGGGGAGGCCGATGGAGAGGCGAGAGGATGGGCGGGACTGGGCGTACAGGTAGGGCTGCTGGCGGCGGTACAGGGCCCGAGACCGTGCGGCGAGCCTGGTCTGAGGCGGGCGCCTGGCAACGGCTCCCGGAGGGTCCAGCGTGCCCGCCCGCCTCGTTCTGGGACCGGCCGCCACCGCCTTCCCACTCCCACCTGGGCTCTCCCGGAGCGGGGGTGGGGAGGGAGGCGGTGACGTTTAGAAATGCCGCTTTTACAACTTTCCTGTGAATCTGTAGCACGCTGACTGCGGGAGGGAGGGAAAGAGAGAGCTGGGAGCCCGAGCGGTGATTCTCAGCGGGAGTTTGGTTTTTATTTGGTAGGCGCTTAAAATAGCTTTTTCTTCTGCTGGTAACATGCCGAGAAAGGCTACGGGCCGGGGCAGAGAGGAGCTGTAGTGGAAAGTGAACTTGGGGCCGTTTAAACAGAGGAGAGCAAGATGTTCCTCCCAGGGCGCTTTGGTTTACGAGGGGGAGGTACAGGTAAGGGCTGGGGGACGGCGGGAAACGGCTGAGAGGTCCTGGGGACGCGGAGGCGGAGGCCTCTCTGGGGGAAATCCCCGGCACGAACTCGCGACCGATGAGTCTGCGAACGTAAATGGCACATAGGAGTAATGATAACCTTCACTGCCTGGAGGCAGGTTAGGCACGGTAACTTCCTTAAAACCGTGCTTCTTGGCTATTTTCCCTTTCTGCCTCAGGGATGGAGCACGAAATTGGTCTGTGCTGCCTAGACAGTCGCAGACATACATCTGAGATGTCTGCATGGAGGTGTTGGGATTTTTTTGAGCGTTTTTCACATCGTGTCTTCGTAAAAACCTGTGTCAGGGGGTTCGGTGTTGGATTTATGTTTTATTTGAAGAGTATGTGAATACAAAGGTGACTCTTTAAATTGGTAACACCAGTTTGTGGTCCGAATATTAAAATGTTCCTCTTCTGATTCATGCTTTACTACCACAATGATCCCATGAGGTGGTTTACACAAGGCTGTGCCGCTCCATGGGCAAGTTCCCTTTCCATGAATGAAATGGGCAGTGGTTTTGAAAGTTAAGCCTTGATGTCTGTTTTGCAAATTTTTATGCATGGACGGACCCTTCTGCCTGTTCTACTAAGTCTGTGAGTATTCTGTACTTAAGCAATAGCTGGCAGATATTAAATCATGCTGGGAAGTTGCCATAAATCTCGTTTAGCAAGGTGACTTGATACGTCAAACTAAAACAGAATCAAGTTTGCAGTTCTAAAACTCCAGCAGTGTTGTGTTGCCCAAGATAATGTGCTGAAAACTTGTTAAACGTTGCCACGAGGATTGGTGGCGTTAGCTTCTCTCCGCCCCCCCCCNGGTTAGCCTCTTTCCGCCCCCCCCCCCCCCCAACCCATGTACTTTAATAAAGATAATTTCAGAAATTACCCCTTTGAAAAAATCTCTGTAACTTCTTATTGTCATTTTTTTCTGTGCAGAGCTGTGTGAAAAGTGAATTCAGGCCATATTTGAGGAGATACCTTCATACTTTCCAACTGTTTGTCTGTATTGTGGAGAAAAATAACTCCCAGACTTCTGTGTGCTTGTAATTTGGGTCAGTTTTGTACACAATGAAGCTTTTGATCTGAAAACACCTTACTTCCAAAAGTAGTGAAGTCTGTAAAACTGACTAAACAGTACATATTTGAATTAATTTAGTGAAACAGCTTCAAAATGCTAAATGGAGTGTAACAGTTTGTGTAAGGTTTGGGAGGAAGGTGTTCTGAGCTGGTTTTAGAACTAGCAGCTGGAAGTTCTCAAGCGTACTTGCTTTTTTTTTCAGCTGTAGGTATGTAGAAACATTTATAAAAGAACTTGGTTTTATTTTGTAGGGTTGATCCATATGGGTTTGAAAGGCCAGAAGACTTTGATTATGCATCCTATGAAGCATTCTTTTCCAGATATCTAGTGGTACTTACTAGAAGAGCAATAAAATGGTCCAAGCTCCTAAAAGGAAAAAACAGTATACAAAAGACTTTAAAAGGTAAGCTAAATGTGCCTGTACAGGTAAAGGTGCATTACGTTAGAACCAATATAAATTGTATTAAATTGGTTTGTGTTTTTGAATGTTAAATGTTAACTTTGTCTTCAAAGGAAAAAGAGTAGTATAAACAGCAATAATACATAAGTAAGTATGCTGTTTTTAGTGGGATTATTGATCTGATTTAAAGCTTACGAAGAAGTAATCTTTCTTTAGCATAAGCTATAGTATCTTACTATATCTGTAACCCAAAGATTATGGCCACTGGCACTTCAGGATGCCATTTGGTGTATTGTACTCTGTTCTGTGCTCTCTTTAGAAAGACATGAGATTTTATATAATGTTCTGTATTGAACCCCATGGATTAGGATTTTAAGGCTCTCACTTGCTGGCTCTTTGGTATTTTTGTAGATCATTGAGATTTTTCTAGCTCTCTGTATTCTCCTTTTGCAAAATGATGTTCACCTCACAGCCAAAAAGGTGTGTGCTAAGAACTGGTACTAAATGCCTTACAAAGCGAAAGAAGTAAAATTAAAGCAGGACCTAATGCAACACTAGATAAAAGGCTAATGCAACTGCTAATGGCTGCTTCAAATAGCAGGAAAACGTCTAGTAATGCTTTGTTTTGCAAAGGAGACATGGAGAATTAAATGGAGGGAGTTTTTCTCCCACTCTTTCTCTGGGTTATTTTTTTGTTTACTTCACATTTGGAAGGGAAAGAGTAGCTTTTGTTTACGATGTCGAGTTTGAATATAGCTATGACTTTGTGGTACTTTGACTAAATGAGTAGAATCTGTAGAATTTAGTCTTCTAGTTGCTGTGGAAAAGTAATCTCAGGTTTTGATTCTTCTTCTTCTTCTCTTAAAATGTTGGAACTGTGATAGTGGCAGCTTTTAGCCATTTCTGTGAGTTTGTTACATTGGTCTTCTCATGTGTTTCCTGTTCCAGCATTTTAGACATAGAATGCTACTGTGGTATAAATACTGAAAATGCCTTTGGTCAAAACTTTGACCATGTCTCTCAACTTGTCCATCAGGCTTCAGAACTGTCATGCTGCCCCACTATCCGTATAATGACAGTAACTATTAACATGGTTTTAATCATCTCTAACAAGCTACTGTTTGTGAAAAATGGGAAATTATGAATCCCCCGAGTGAACATAGACAGTGGCTCTTGACTGCAGCAAGCCATTGTTAGTGCATCACCTTTGACATCACTAACTTCTGCTAAAGATACTTGGATTTGTAGACTATGCGTTCTTCTATATATATGTAATATTAAAGAGAATGACTGAAATAATGTTGAGGAAATGTTGTCTGAGTGTAAATTCCAAGTCATTACAATAAACCTCTTACATTACCCTCAATTGATACCTCAGAAAAGAAGAGCAACAGGTTACTCTCTACAATCACTGGTATTAAAATACTTCTCTTCTTATATCAGTATTAAGATGATGTTTGTGACATATACACTTAGACTTGTGCAAGCAGACGTTTAGGTGTGAGCTTTATTCTGCAAGATGATCCTACTGTGATTTCTTGCAGGCAGAAAATCTGCCAGATGCACTTAATTTTCCTTCTTCAAGACTTGACTTCATTGCCCTGAGGCTTTGCTCAGGAGCTACTGGTTCTGATTAACATCTCTTTTGCAAGTTAGCCGTAAGCTAGCAATGAAATGAATATTTGATTTTCCTCTTCACTCCAAACAAAATAGCTGTGTCTGTGAACCCATGTCTTTGAGTTGCATTGGGGCCTTTTCAAAATGTCTCCTGCTGTGAATAGATGTGAGTGAGACATTGTACATGTGCTGTCTCAGTAGCTCCACACCCGTTTGTCTTTACACATAATGATGCTCATAATTCCTGTCTGAGTGAACAGGAAGAAGTGATGACTTGTGTTAATTTTCCAGTATGGAAATGTGACATGTTCACATGTTGCTGTGTTTGCCTCACATCCAGGTGGTATGCATGTATATAATTCTGTCCTACGGTAAAGAAAAATAATTAGACTACATTTTAATAACAGTAATTAAGTAGTGTATCCTGTTGTTCTGGATTACAGCCTTCCAGCAGAGTAGGTCATAGGAATTTTGGATGACAGTTCCTTCTGCTCTTCTCTAGTCTCTTCCTTTTTGTTATTTTCTGGTATTTGGTTTCACCCTCTATTCTTGTTATCTTCACCTTTTCCTTTGCAGGTATGGATTTTCAGTCAGTGTTCAGTCATGTGCCTCCTCTCTCCTTTGCTACAAAGTTCCTCTGCATTCTTCGCTTTTTGCTATTCCATCTGGTCTAGTGGAAGGTACCTCTGCCTGTGGTGGAGGCTTGGAACTAGATGATCTTTAAGGTCCTTTTGAACCCATACCATTCAGTGATTCTGTATGATTCAGCTGCCATCTTCATGGGTTGTTTATAGACAGGCAACAAACTGACATAATTGCCCAAAGCTGCTTAATGGTGACCAAAAAAGCCTGCTATATAATGTGGCTGTATGTGGATTTGTCAAAACTGACCTGTAGCAGAAGATGCTTTCAAGTCTTTGAGGTCAATTAAATATAGTGAAAGATGAAAGTAATGGTACTAAATATTGGTCATAACAAGAGGAATTCTGTCCCAATCCAGGGGTTTGGTAAAGGAAGAGCATTTTAGAAAGTCAATTTTCATGTTTGGCTGCAACTTGAGCATTGACAGCACAGATCTGCTTTGTTTCTTTTGTGATGCACTCATAAAATAAAACTTTCACTTCTTTGTTGTACACTGTTTCAGCTCTTCATGGAGTTTTTCCTCTAGAATCCAAATTGCTTTCCTCAGCATTCAACAGGAATTGTTAGTAACTCAAAAAAATAACAAAAAAAACACAGGTCCTTCTCAAAATCACACTCTTCTAGTATTTAGGATGAGATAATTTCTCTTTTTAAATGAGGTTTTCCTACATAAACTGAGTCGATGTTGTAGAATGATACAATGTTAATAGGGAGGAAAAGATAGATACAACCTGAAGCAAAATCCTCTAAAATTCTAATACTCTACCATTAGTCAAGGACAGACAGGTTTGAAGTGATGTACTTTATTTTAAAATCTTGTTACTACAAGTAGTGCACAACATTGGAAAATGTTATTTTCTGCATATTTTTCTGTCAAAGTTACTTTGAGTATTGAACAGCACTTCTAGACTACTACCCTGTGATGTAACTGGTTTTTTTTTTTTTTTTCTTGTAACAAGGAAAACATATTAAGAAAACGTGACTCTAAACCTGCAGAAAGGAAGAAACCTTTTACTATAAGGGGGGTGAAACAATGGCACAGGTTTCCCGGAGAGGTAGTGGATTCCCCATCTCTGGAAACATTCAAGGCCACATTATATGGGCCTCTGAACAACCTGATCTAGCTAAAGTTGTCCCTACTTACTGAGGGGAGCTTGGACTAGATAGGTAGAAGTCCCTTCCAACCTAAAGCCTTCCACGATTCTGTGAAACTGGCATTGGGTCTCAGAGGTAATGGAATTAAGAGTGCTCCTGTTTACTTAGAAATTGATGTTTCATATTCTGTTAATGAACAGAGGCAAAAACTTCACATAAAGATATTTTTTTACTACGTATGATTTAAAGCTTACACTGTGTTGTGTACGCTGCAGTAGTCCTGGGAGTGACTTTGCATGCGACTGCTCAGGGCTTGGCAGTATTCAGTAGTGTTATATTTAAGATCAAGGCCTTGGTTTACAGCTGGAGTTGGATGTGTTATTGGAGATACACGCACAGTCCAGCTCGATCTGTGAAAGCTTTTAAAGTGCTATAGAGAGAGGATATTCCATGGTTTGGACTGTTGTGGGCATTCCTGAGGATGATGTGGAAGTGGGTCTATAAATATGTATTTATAAAAATTAGTATGATTTTATGTATATAATATGACATAATGTATGTATATTAAAAGCAAACAAACCACAATCTTAAAAAACAACCACCAACTAAAACATTAAGTTGCAATTGTCCTTATTTTCAGAACTACTTTGTTGCTTGTATGTGCCAGATTGCAGATCCTGGCCATTGTGCTATTGGTGTGAGGAAGAAAAGCATGATGCAGTGGGCTTTTCCATTCTTCAGGGAGTTAGGGAGCAGGAGTAGGTAGTCATTTGGGACGACATAAGCCTCTAGCTGTCTATTACCATGAGAATGATGACACTGAGGAATAATGAGTGTATGCTGTGCTTCAGGGCTGCTTTCCCCTTGTGCTGGTGTCAAAGGCTTGTCCCTGCTTCTCTTGAATTTAATGTATATTGATGGATGTGGACATTGGCTATGCTTTCACAATTGACAGTTGTTCCAGAAAAAAACACCATTGGAACTGTATGTTAGAATGGGATAATCCAGTAATTTAGCCAATAAATTTCCTACTAGAGACATTCACAAGCTCATCTGACCGTTTCTTCTTGTTGACCTAAACAGGAATGAATCCTTGTACTCACTCCTATATTAGCTGTGTCCATCTACAGAATGAGCATTAGAGTTCAAAGTCTTGTAAAAAAGACAAAATGAGGATTATTAAACAACCATGTAAACAAATAAAATATTTTCAGTCTGTTTAAAAGAAGGCTATAGTTAAATTTACTTTACAGCTAGAACAGTAGAGACTGTAGCCTATAGAGTAAATCCTTATCAAAAAGTACCCCGAGGACCAGGTGTTTACTGCAGATGTGAAGGGTAGGGATGTCTCTTTGAGAGAAAGTACCAGATTTTTAGGTGGATGAATTGCCCGTTTATAAATGCATGAATCTCTCTGTGGACACTCTGAAAGCAGTCTTGACTCCTAAAGGGCAGGCAGCTGAAATTAGGTGGATTGTATCTAGAAGATAGCTGGCTGAGTTGGTGTAAAACTCCCTGTTACAGATCTTTGTGATTGGATAAAACCAGATTAGATAATGGTATTTTGTGTGTGTCTCTCTGTGTGTGTACAGAATAAAAATCTCTACTCTTAGTTGCATCCTATAGAATTTGGGGAGGAGAAGCTGATACAGTCTCGCTCATTCAATAAGAAAAATCTGGTTTCTGTATCATTTTCTTTTCTCTGGGAAAAGCAGAAGGATCTCAAATATTCAGCTGTCTTTTTGGGTCAGAAGGAGTAATGCTGGTTTAGGATTGTGTACCAATGAGCAGCATTGGCTTCTTATTAGTATTTTTTACATCATCACCAGGAGGAAGCTGCTTTGGCTGTCATTAGCCTGATGCTTCTTCCTGCAATATTGCATCCTAGTTATTTACAATGAATCATCTGCTTAAAAAAACCACAAAGCACACCCTGGTGATGAATATGATGCAGGAGATAAGAGCTACTTTAGATTTAAAAAGACTTTCCCAGTTATTCTAGGAGAAATCTGCCGCTCACTCCTATCTCCAGTTCTTCCAGAGACTGATTTTTAGACAGCAGCCAAGTGTTTTATATTTCTTAGTTTTAACTATCATTTCAGTGATGCTAAGCTGAAACCCCAGGATTATGTTAGCATGGTCATTTATGCTTGAGCATAACCAAGCAAATGAAAGGGCTACCATCATAGGGGTCACTGGTAATGAAGTGGGGAAAAAAAAATCACTGCTTGTCTGCATGAAAAAGCCCAAAGATCAAGGGAAAACTTTCCTGTTCTTGATCCAGAAAGGAGGGGAGAAGAGGAAATGATTGAAAATTCTAATTGGGGAATAAAGGAGGGAGGAAAACTTGTCTGAGGATCTGTGTGAGCAGTCCGAATGGCAAGAATTGAGGAGTTGGTCTAAAATATACTATGTAGCTGAGAAGCAAATGCTTATCCTAAATAGCATACAGAAAGCATAGTAATGTTTTCCTTTGACTTAATAACTTTCTTTAAATACAGCCAAATTTTCTTTTTGTTTTTAAATTTAAAAACAACCCCAAATTTCTTGTTTTGCAGTGAAAAGATACATCAGGAAAGGTATCCCCAGTGAACATCGTGCATTGGTCTGGATGATTGTGAGTGGGGCTCAAGCCAACATGGAACAAAACCCTGGATATTACCACAGACTGCTTGAAGGAGAGAAGAATGACAAACTGGTTGAAGCAATCAAAACAGGTTATTGTCTTGATAGCACTGTTTACCCATTCTATGCCCTTAAATGTTAGACATCAAATTATGTCATGGAAAACTTATATTTCTGTAGTAGTGGTTTAAGTGCTTAATCAACATGTAAATTAGATTAGCCATAAGCTCTTTAACAGCACAGATATTTCTTGGTTCATCCTGTGGTCAAAAGTATTAAGGAAGGTTAAAAATTATTTGTGAAGGCATAGAGACCAAACTAGAAAACCTTATTGTGTCATTTCCTAAGTGATTGAAGAGTTACATCTTTACCATGACACCTGCCTTTGGGTTTGTTTCTCCTTCCTTCTGTCCTAGTAGGATACTGGAAGTGCAGCAGTGATGGTTGAAGATATGATGTAGCACTCATATGAGGCAGGTGAGATATGCTAGAATTTCAGCTTGAGGGGAAAAAAGTACTAAGGAATAGCTGCTGACAGAGCTGTATGAATTATAAATGGTGTAGAGAGGGTGAATGGGGGGCAATTGTCGTTTGTTTCTTGTAACATAAGAACCAAGGTTGTGGAATGAAGTTTGCCATGCTGCAGGTTTAAAAGAGTATATTGCTGATTGTGGCACTTGTTACTGGAGGCTGTTGCTAAGGCCAGAAGTGTGAATTGGTTTAAAAACAGATTTGACAAACTGAATGGTGGAGAAACCCACCTGATGTATTAAATGCTAAATCCTGAATGTAAATCCCTGAAAGAAGTGTGTGGGAGGAGAAATACCTCACTTCTACTAATCCAGTTACATATGTGCTGTCTGTGAATATTGGTCAGTGCCTAGTACTGGTGACAGAGTGTTTAGGACAACCAAACCCTAGACTGGATGTTTGAAAGAGGCAGTAGGGGAGGACAAGCAAGTGGAGTTTGTTGCAACTAATTTTTGTCCTGAAACTTTTCAGTCTCCTGAAACAGAGGTTTTGTAGAGAAGCTGATGTTGACTGAAATGCCCAATTTGTGAGGGTAGGCTGTGTTGTGGACAAGCATAGTGCTGAGGATATTTTGTAGAATGGCGGGTGCCATCTCTTTCCTCTTGAAAAAGACAGGTAGTTAAAACTGAGGCCTCCTTATGGGCTCTATTGAAGTGAGAGAACCATCTGAACACCTTTCGATTTATGATGAGTTTCTCCTTTGCCTCTCCCTGCAGCAGCAGCACTGTGGGCTTTTGGGACTACACGCCTTAGTAAGGCATTTTGGAGCATAAACTTTCATGTTCCTACAAATATGAAGGCTAGCCAGAAATCTTCAAGCTCAAAACTAAAACCAGCAGAGCTCTGTGAATACAGAGGGAAGCTACTAAGATGACTTTCCAAAACCAGTCCCCAATTGGGATACAATTGCTGCAAGAGGAAGTTGCAAACCATTTCTTTTCCAGTACTAGTCAATGAAATGAAGGGTTATATGACAGTATGTGGTTTTTCAAACAGGTTATATGAAATAAAAATAACTCTGTGTGGGAGGAAAAACAGTGGAAGAAGATGAAGATAATTCTATGATTTTGTGATCTGTTTGTGAATTACAGAGGAAATAAAGTTTTGGAAGAGCTACTGCTTTGATTGGGAAACTGCAGAAGAGAAAACTAACAAGTGAGGGAATGGATATAAAGAAAAATGGGTTGAAGGGCTTTACTGGAGGGGGAAAAAACCTAAAAAGAGCACCTTGGACTCTGGAATGATAGATCTCCCTTCAGAAAGGGAGGAAAAAAAATTCAACATTTTTTGAATGGAGTGGAAGGAGCAAAGTACTTAAGGTGAATGGAAACTTTGTGTTTAATAAACTTAGTGCTCCTGTGGATGAGTGGGCTTTACCTGAGGACCATTTTAGTGTCAGTTGTTGTCTGACATTCCATTTGTTTCTGTCTCTTTTTCCATCATCGTAGCTGGTTTTAACAGTAAACTAAAGTAAAACATGGAATCTCGCTGCTGCTCACTTTTCATGTCTTCAGTTTCCAAAATTTTCAGGCAATTGTGTTGTAAAGTTTTTTATCCCAGAACGATGCTGTAGTTCTAAAATAAGAGAACAGCAGCATGCTTGCCTTTTTTTTTTTTTTTTTTTTAAACATTT